>CM034147.1:154983854-155151345 GCA_019776745.2 Taxus chinensis | reverse complement strand
CCAGATAGCACACCAAAGACACACTTCTTTGGATTTAGCCTGACTTTGTATTCACGTAGGCGTTCAAAGATACGCCGTAAAATGATAGGATGTTCCTCTCTTGTTTTGGACTTTCCCAGGATGTTGTCTACATAGTCTTCCATGATGTCATGAATCATATTGTGAAATATTACTGTCATGGCCCGCTGATAAGTTGCTCCCGCATTCTTAAGGCCGAATGGCATCACCTGATAACAGAAGGTGCCCCAAGGAGTTGTGAAAGCTGTTTTGTGTTGGTCTTCCTCAGCGATCTTAATTTGATTATAACCCGAAAAGCCATCCATAAGTGATAGCATTTCATACCCTGTGGTTGAGTCAACAATCATGTCAATGTTGGGCAATGGAAAGTCATCTTTAGGGCAAGCTTTATTGATGTCCCTATCTGTGCAAATTCGGATACTAATAGGTTTCTTCTGGATAGGAACAATGTTCGATATCCATTCAGAATAATCAATTGGCCTGATGAATCCTGCTGCAAGCAACCTTTCCAACTCTTCTTTAACTAACAAGGCCACTCTTGGGTGCATCTTTTGAAGCTTCTGTTTGATAGGCTTAGCGTCTACGTGCACAACCAAGTTATGCACGACCAAAGTTGGATCTAAGCCGGGCATGTCTTTGTAAGACCATGCGAACACATCAATAAACTCTCGCAGTAGCATAGTGAACGTCTTTTTTTCTCTGGCTGAGAGTGATGCTCCCAATTTTACTATCTTGGGATCTTCTTCAGTACCAATATTAACATCAATGGTTTCTTCAACTAACAATTTTGATAAATCCTCCATACGCGTGGGATCGGGAGGTAGGTTGAGATCTTCATCCAAGGATGTCTCTAAGAGATTTTCATCCTTGGTGTGGTCACTTTGTTTGTCCTTTGATTTTCTTATTTGTTTGTCAGCCAATGCCTCAAAGAGGTTTTCACTGTGTGACTTGGACTTTGATTTTTGCCGAGGCTTTTCTTTAGAACTGTTGCCCTCTCTTTTCTTTAAATTTTGCTGACCACGAAGTTTAGCCTCCTTGCCGAAGTAGGCGCAGGTGTCTAAGTCGATAAAGAAACCCTTCTTGTGATCTCCAATGGGAATTGTATCCCTTATGCCCATGAACTCTGCAATAGCCTCGTCATTCTTGAATAAATCTAGTGGCACGTGACGTTGTTGGTCCCATTCAACAAGGGAGGGGTATACAAGGTCAAGGGTTGGTTTGTTGGGGGTGATGGTTAGGACAACATTATTCATGAAAAGGTTCGTGGAGGCTAGATCCTCATATTGGCTACAACAGGAATCCATATCGCTGTCTAGATAATCGGAGCTATCCTCATGCTCAGAACAAGTTGCATCTTGATCGTTGGGGTGTGCTCCATAAGGGCGAATCCCAATGTCATATCTTTCTGTTTTGAAATGTGGAAGAGGGACTGGTTCTCTTTGTCCTTGTTCATTCCTCCCACATCCTAGGCCTTTGTAGCCCATGGAGTACATCATTCTGCTAGATTTTTCATATTCTGGGGTTTGATAACAAGATGGCTGAGTGTCCTCAGGGACCCAAGTAGTAGGTGAATCAAGTAATTTTTCCTCATCTAACAAGCCTCCAGGTAGGAATGACCTAATAGTATGTTCCTCTCTAGGTCTCCTGAAGCAGTAGTTGGGTCGACCTCTAGTCTTGGGCGACAAGGAGAGGTCAGAAACCAAGAGCGCTTCTTGTACATTATACTCCCCACAGCCATATTCCAGAATTTTCATCTCCCATGAATTAAATGGAGATGTTGAAGTAGATGCCCCATGAGTGCAAGAACGAAGAGAATTTGAATCTACTCGAGATTCCATGGCCTCAGAATGAAGAGGGACAACTATATCTGTGGAGGGACATGCGTATGTACCCTTTCATGTAAAGCTATTAAGAGCTCTACAATGAGAAAAGGGATCTGAGTCTCCTAGTATTGTTATTGTATGTCCCTCATGCTTCAGCTTGATGCATTGATGAAATGTTGATGGCACTGCTTGCATGGCATGGATCCATGGTCGGCCTAGAAGCATATTATATGGAAGTTCCAAGTCTAAGACGTGAAACTTTGTCTTATGGCAAGTGGGGCCCACCTCCATTGGCAGCGTAATGGTGCCTGCTGACTCTCTTTCTGCATTGTCGTATGCGGTGATAGTGATGATATGGGACTCAAGATCTTCTTCTGTATGTCCCAATTGTTTGACTAATTTAAGCGTACATATGTTCAATCCAGATCCGTTATCCACAAGCACCCGTTTGATTTTCCTGCGGGGAACAACTACCTCAATGTATAAGGGAAGATTATGTGTAGGATTCTCGGTAGGTGACCTCCCTATGGTTGAAAGTGAGATGCTCACTGGGTGCAATATTTGCCACCGTGGCTTGAAGGTATGCAGGATCAAATTCTAAAGGAACTCCCGACCCCTGAAGAGTTTGATACAAAATTTCCTTATGCGCATTGGATATCTTGAGAAGATCTAAGATCGAGATCTTAGTAGGTGTCTTCTCAAGTTGTTCTAAAAGGTTATATTTACCAGTTTTCGAGGTCAACAGAGAGGGTTATGGAATCACGAGGCAGGCATGCCTTGTTACCGCAGCATAGTCCTTTCCCGTGATCTGGATGGTATTGACACGGTCAACAGGGGAGTGAATACATCCGATAAGTGAATCGTAATGATTGTTATCTCTTTTGGCATACAAGTAATTCGTGGCTTTATAGGTTTGGGATGACTCTCCCCAATCCGGTTTTGTCTTTTTTGACTTATTATGCTTAAGGAATGGTTCCTTATAAATCCCCATTTTCTTGTTAGGTGTTTGCATTTTGCCAGGGTTATCCACCTCTATCTCCCCATTATCAATGAGGTCCTAAATATAGTGGTGAAGCCGCATACATTTTTCTATCTTATGACCTTTAACACGATGCATTTCACAGTATTCATGCTCCTTATACCATGAAGGTTTAGGAGCATTGTCATCAAATGGTTGCATTGTAGGATAGGTCATCATGTGGGCCGCATCCAACTGTTTTAGTATGACGGAAAATGGTTCATTAAGGGAGGTGAATGTTCATCACTTTGGTGGTGGTTGAATTGGGCCCTTAGTCAATTTAAAAGGTTGACTGGTTTGGACCGTTTGAACACATTTGGAATCAGTGATTCTGTCTCCCACCATGTTTTTGTTTTTGTTAAAGATCTTCGGCTTTTCAGTGGGTTTGACACTTTGGTTATCTTTAGATTGGGTTTTGAGGATGCCTTTGGCAATGAGAGCCTTTCCTATTTGAATCCCTTTCTCGATAACCTCCTCAAAGGTGCAGACACAATGCATTTGGAGGTGGAAAGCTATATCTGGGTTGAGATTAGGGACGAAAATATTAACCAGATGCTTCTCAGGGAAAGCACAAGGGAAGCAACTAGCTATCCCTCTCCATCGTTGGAGGAAGCTGGTGAAGGTCTCATTTGGGCATTGTTTTACACTACACAAGTCTGCCATGGTGACGTCACTCCCTATGTTATATGAGAAATGACGCACGAAAATTTCCACCAATTCTGGCCAAGTGAAAATTGATCCTCGTGGTAAGCACATAAACCATTCCAATGCTTGACCTCCGAGACTCTTAGGAAAAATTCTGATGAGGTAATTATCACTATAAGACACCTCTTGACATGCCATGTAGAAATCTTTAACATGATCCCTTGGGTCTCCCTTTCCTTTGTATTTGTTGAACTTCGGCATATCAAATTTCTTTGGAAAGCGTTGAAGGGTCATTGTCTTGTCAAAAGGATAGGGACATAGTTCTTCGTATTGGTATTTCCTAATACTCCCTATATTGCTTTCTTGTATGCTGGCAAGCATTCTTTCATAAATTGCACTTCTTGTGCGAGAAATTGTTCTCTAGTGGGAGAAGTGGGGACATGTACACGATGATACCCTATGTCTTCTTCTCCTTGGTTTTCTTGATGGAGTTCGTGGATCCTAAACTTAGGCCTTGACTTTTGAACATTCTTGTTTGTGTCTTTCTGTACCTGGAAAGTAAGCAAAGCTATTTGTCAGCTTAGGTTACCGAGTTTTTGTTGGATTGTGACTTGGTTTGTGCTTCTTCTTCTAAAGGTTCTTCCTCTTCATATTATGGAGGTTTTTCCCCTGTCTCATGTTCTATCTTTTTCTTCGTGGGCACTTTGATGAGGGGTATTCTATGCCCTACCATTTTATCATTTTTTCTACGTAAAAAGTGGAAGCATTCCTGCTTGTTAAAATATCTTCATATTGATAAGGGGGCGTTCTTCCTTAGTAGTGTCATTTGTAGGTAATATTGGTTCATTCTCAGTGGAAAATTTTGCCCCTAATTCCACGACCCGTGCCAAAACTTTATCTTTGTTTCTAAGGAAAAACTCATCTAGTAGAGTGGGGTCAAAATAAAAGTCTGCGTGTGGTGATTCTAATCATTTCCACTATGATCGACCATCTCTTCGGTTTCCTTTTCTGTAGAAAATAGTGGCCCTAAGTCGTGTCCAAATGAAGGAGTTTGACCCTTGTCTATTAGAGGTCTCCCAAGCGTGCACTTTTTGTTCCTCATATGTCTATTTCTTTAACCCTAGATGTGTTTTGGGAACCATGTTTTCATGATAGTTTCACAGGGTGAGTTGTAGATATGTGCAAAGCTTAGTGACTACCCATAAGTGAAATGCAAAATGAAATTGCTAAGAGTTGCCAGTATGAATATGTCAACAATGTGAGAATACCAATATGATAGAGTGATAAATCACCCGTGATACAAGCATTTGGGTATTAAAACTTGATCAAAGGAAAGTACTTCTAGACCTAGACTACATTTCAAAAGTAGTTTACGTCATGTTGGTCGTCAAATAGGACTTTTTAGAAGAGCAACAGTCAGGGGACAAAAAGTCCCTCCTCTTTAATGGGAGAGGTTCCCTTATTCTGAAACGAACTTATTTACAAATACACAGAACATTATTTTATGGTCAAACTTGGATATTACGAAAGTGTTTTCCACAAGGATCATCAGTTACACCAGGACTGAGGAAGGGGAATAAGAAGATGAGCAAAATGGCAACATTCAGAATTATAGATAGCAGAATAATTCTTCGTGTATGCGAAGTTTCAAAGGATTTAAGACAAGATCATTTGCATTAGCTGAATGGGATTAAATTTAAAGACATAAAGTTCCATAAATAACCTTCTTCAGATTTGTTAATCAAGGACACAAAGTTCCTTCTTGGTTGTACAAGATCACTGTACTTGCAAAACTGAACAGTATGCAATCAGAGAGACTAAACAAGTTAGGAATAAAATGATCTTCACAATATTAAAGGGAAACACAGAGACAACAAGAATCAAATAGACAAAGAATGGAAAGCCCTTTTGTATTGATTAGATCTATAACACTTTCAGCAAAATATCCAAGTTCTTCCTCCTTCTGGAAAATGGCGTGGAAAGGCCATTATATAGATTACAAGTCAGTTACTCTTCGTAACCGTTTCTTTTAACTAAAGAATAGTTAAGTACCGCCAATTGCAATACCATAACTAATTACAAAGAATACGAAAAGAAAGGAAAGAAGAGGAAAGAAAGGAGAAGGAGACAGGTGGCCGGCTATTGGGAGGGACCCACTGTCTTCAGAATCCGCTGCCTAAACTTCTTCAATGACTCAGCTATATCTCTACCACGAGGGACTGACGTGTTGGTTGCAGACTGAGTCTAAAATCCCAGACATTTCTCCATCTCTTTATCAAACTCGACGTGAGTATGATAGTCTTTGTTTGCTTCTTCAATGGCAGACTGAAGAGAGAGCAAATTTCCTTTATCTTGTCCTTAGAGATGGAGTCTTCCTTGAAAAGATTATCTTTGATAAAAGCTCTGAACTGAGCTTTGATTTCTTGCAAGGACAAGGGAACGCCAGAGTTTTCATCCTGAAGATGACAATGCATATCCTTGAACGCAGCAGCAGCCAGTGTCTTGAAAGCTTCTCCCTTCTGCCAGCTATTCTTCATTTCTCCTACACAGCTTCCTCCAGGACTCTGATTTTCCACCCACGCCCGATCCAAGGTCATGTAGACCCAAGATTTTGACAGATTGTCCTTAGCATCGTTGAAAATCTTGTTCGCCAGTAAGATGTTCTCATCTGTCTGGCCCATGAGGCGAAGGTCTATGATGCAACTACTCCAGAGCTTAAGCTCTTTATCCATTACCCCAATAGTAGAGGACAGCTTCTGTTGCAAATTATCTACCTTTCCATGTAGCTTAAAAGCTTCATCGATGAAGTTTAGTCCGGCAACAAGCATGTCATCTACCATGGCTTCGATAGCTCTGCCATAGACAGAATACTTGTGCATATCTTTAATACTTTGCACTTCATCTTGGCTTAGAATTACAGGAGGCGGTAGAGCAGTCAAGGGGGTAGGGTCCAAAACTTTGTCCTTAGACAAAAGTGACTTGATAAAACTCGTGAGAACTTGGGCTTGTTCTTCTAGCTGCTCAATCGTCTGCTGCCCTTTCTCTACCCTTCCAATAACCCTTGTGACTGTTTCCTGGAGGTTATGAATCTCACCTCTTCAGGAGTAGACTCTCCCATAGGGATCCTTGAAAGCTCCAAGTCAGATGTCAGCAAGTCTGATTCTGATTTGTCTACTGTGGGCTTAGCAATCTCCAGGAATTGCTGACCTTGAGCATCTGACACAATCCTGGAAGTAGTTTTGGCTTTCTTGGCACGAGAAGGAGTGGTGCCCAACAAGGCTGCTACAGCATCAAAATTTGGTCCCAAGCTTTGAGAGGAGGATTTCCTCTTCCTTTTTGTCAACCAGAGGTTGCACCCAAGCAAAAGAGGAAGAAGAATCTGCAGGAGAAGAATTCTGCAGCAAGGGGACCAAGAGACAGGGAGCTCATGACACTCAAGGTCTGTGCAGCTGTTGACTCAAGCTGAGATGTGGGTAGAACACTGGAGGTAATGGCGGTAGAAGAATCAGTAGTAGTACCTGGAAGTTCAGTGCTCTGGACCTCCTTATCTGCTGGATTTTCAGGAACACTTGTAGGAGTTGGCATCTCACTTTCTTCCTCACTTTTTCACTTTCACTGAGAACAATGGTGTTCTCTGGCCCCATAGGCAACTGTGCCTGTTTTCTTGGAGGATCATTCTCTGCGGGCTCCTTCTTTACCTCTTTGAGTTTCTTCTTGTATACCTGGGTAGATGGAGAAGGAGTAGATTCTACAGGTCCCCGAGCTGTTGAGGCAGAAGGGGTTTTCACTGGTGTTCCAGACTCTGGAACTGATGTGTCTCTCTTATGGGTGTCGAATCATCCTTGGAGCTAGATTCTCCTAAGTGCCTCTTGAATTCTCGGATCTTCTTACTGAACCAGACCCTAGTTCTGATCAAGACTGGAGCAAGAATCTCAGCCAAATCATCTCTCTCTTTCCTGTTCCAATCCAGGTCCTCCACGGGAGTGTGCTTAATCACATTTTCATACTCATAAGAGTATAGCTCAGAATTATCATCTTGGAGACCTTCAGGAACTTGGTACAGACTGAGTTCTTGGATCAATTGTAGGGAGAACCTGCCACAATGCCTTCTTCTGGCTTCAAAATCATCTACACAGTCAGCCCAGTAGTCTTCTGTATTTCTGTATGCCCTATGATGATATATTATCTTGAGGTTCTGTTCAATGAACTTCTTCAAGTCAAAACAGGTTCTAGGCTTGAAGAAATGAACAGTGATAGGGACCAGGGCTCTTTCTATGTTCTGAGCATCCAGAGCTGTTTTGCATGTATAGTTTCCCAGAGAGATGGGAAAGTGCAAGCCAGAAAATCTTCTTGTCTCTGCAAGTTCTGTGCAACTTGTCTAGTTGCCTGCATATTTCAATCAGGGCCATTTTTTCATTGCAGAACATGGGGAGCCACAGAGGGGTGCTCTCATAGCCAGCCATCCTGATATAGGAGAATTTCCTGAATTGAATGAAATAGGCTCCATACTGCGATATCAAGTTCATGGCTTCATCTGAAAACCTTCTAGCAGTATCACCTTCGAGCAATCTGACCACGTACATGGTGAAAAAGCGTCATTGACCCTTCTGAAATTGCGGTTGCTGGTCTCCAAGGTGAACTGCGGGCAATAGGCATACACTGGATCATCTTTGTGTGCATCTACATAGGAGAAACCAAACTACTGCCTGGATGCTGCTAGGGTATACATCAGATATGAAGTCATGTAGAACTTCTTTGTTTGCTATACGTTGGATAGCTGCTCAACCAAATTCATACTAATGATCTCTACCCAGTTGATACTTTGTGTTCCCTCGCACACCATGCTAATGAGCGGGCACATCCAGAAATGAAATTCATTGGTGGAGGGCAAAACCCATAACCCGAGCCAGCAGGATTATGAAGTCTAACAGTTCTTCGTTGAAATCTGCCCGGAAGAGGGTTTTGGTCAAACGAGAAGGACCTTTCTTAGGGTTCTTCAACCAAGACTTCGCCACTCGAGCTTTATATTTATCACTGTCTTGGTCGAACATGGCCTGTGCTTGATCCTGAGAGATGACTATAGCATTGTCCATCTCCGGAATCCTCAGAGCAGCTCCAATGGCGGCAGCGTCCAGCTTGGCAATGAGCTCCCCGTGTATGTTTGTCAATTCACTCGTAGCGGGGTCGAAGTGAGCTCCGCATGAAAGTACAGTATCAGCACACTGCACTGAGATAGGGAATCCTCCGGCGAAAGCTAAACTGCTATCATTAATCATCTGTGCCATTGGTGTAGGGTTTGCATCTGTCATTCTTGACCAAAAATCACCGAAGTCGAGATGACGAGCTTCACTGTCTCCGATATTGCTAACGGCAGACTCAAGTGGAGAAATTGCTTTGCTCCTGCCCCTGAAACTTGATCTTCATATTGATAGACTGGGAGCTGCAACCTAGACTTCTGGAAGGAATTTGCAAATGGAGGGGGGAATTGCGCAGGTTTTCGAATTGCAAGGGTTTGAGCGAAAGATAGCATGGAAGCAATGCGAAAAATGCAAAGGGGAATGATCTCGTTATATAGCCGTTTGGAGAGAAAATGACTTTAATGCGCATTGAATACACCACCACCAATTTGAAAAATATCATACTTGGAGCGAGCGGGAAAAACTAAGCGTGAATGACACTAGGTACGCTTGGGACATGTGAGACGCGAATGCGCGAAACACGCGGCTCGGCCGGTTCGGGCGAAACAGGGAGAAGACGCACAAATGTATTTGGGACAAATGGGATGAAAATGTGCGAAGTACGCGTTTCGGGTGTTTCGGCCGAAATTGGAACAGCGGGCCCGTTTGGACTTGGGACATTCGGGACAAAAAGTTCCGAAGTATGCGACTCGACCGGCTCGGCCGAAATAGGGAAAGCTCGCACGTTTTCAAATGGGGCAGTTGGGACAAAATCGGGCGGATCGGCCGAAAATGGAACAACAGGTCCGTTCGAACTTGGGGACATTCGGGACGAAAAGTTCTGGAGTACGCGGTTCGGCCGGTTCGGGTGAAAATGGAACGACTCGCACTTTTTACTTGGGACATTCGGGATAGGAAAGTGCGAAGTACGCGGGAAGGATGATTCGGCCGAAATGGAACAGATGGCATTTTTGGCTTTGGGGCACTTGGGACAAAAACTTCCGACAGGCCCGAAAATGGGACAAATTCGGAGGTTTCGGCCGATCGGAGAACAGAAGACACGTTTGTACTTGGGACAGATGGGACAAAAAGTTCCGACAGGCCCGAAAATCACACAAAACGACCCAGAACACAGATTTTTTTGATTTCACGACTTAGGCACCTCAGAGAAAAACACTTAAGACTCAAAATTTTGAAATTTTACTCTTATCAGAGCGGGGAATTTTGAGTGGACAACATGTATAAACCGCAATATATCACGACCTATAGGATAATGGGGATGATGTCATAATGGAAGTGGCCCTTCTTCTATGGTTGGCCCTTTGTGATAGAGAAATCAAGTTATATCCCTAATTTTCTTATAACATATAAGAGTAATACATGAATAATAAAGGTAGCTCTAAAACAATCTATGATTATGTAAAAATTAAAATTATGATATGTCACACCACTCATAGTTTGACAAAGTGCAATTAGGATGAAGGAATGGAACAAACTCACAAAAATATGCAGAAAGAAGATAAGATAGAGAGTTCATATGGTGTCCAAAAGAAAGAAACATCTTCTTAAATATACGCAAAAGATATCAGGATATAGATGTGTGCCTTCGACGAATTCATGGGATGTTGAACAATTTCATGGCCAAAACTATCATAGAAGGGTATGAACCTATCCTTTGCATCTCTTTGACTATTTGTTATTTTGGTGTATGTTTGATGTGTCTGTATATCTGCTTTCTAGGTCTAGAACCATTTGATGACTCAACATAATCAAATATTGTCTTTCATTTGATCAAACCCCAGTTTCGTGAGTTGACCTAAAAAAAAGATTAGCATCATTGGGTTGGACGGTATGTAATGTCCCCAAAGGACATATTTGATCCCCACTTGGATTTTTAGCGAATCCAAACTCCAAATGCAACTTATAAAATAGATATCAACTTTTCTAAGATGTGGATCTGAATTTTAATGGAAAATGCGACTAGGGTTAGGTGGAAAACCCAAACAAATCAGCGAATATACTTAAATATTTCCACTCAAAACTGAAATATTGATTTTACAAGGCCAAAATATATAGATTTCTGATGCAAACAAGATTGAAATAATTTTATTTAAATCTGCAAACAAGCTTCCTTGAAAATGACACTTTTCACACACCAAATTTTTTGAAAATAAATTGATTCAATCTCTAAAAATGAGCTTTGTTGATAGCTCTCCAAATCATATTTGAAACAACCTTAACAAATACCATATTTGCCAAGAAGTGGGTCGCTCCACATGAAATAAATAAGCAAACATAGCTGCAACATTTCCCACAAACCCTTGTACAAAAATCTGCAATATATCTTTATTCAACTGCTGGAAATACTTATAAAATACTTATTAATCCGTTGAAGCACAATGGAAGCCCTTGTGTAGAGAATCCTCACAAACTCTTGGAGGGTTTTCGTCCTCAAGAGTGTATATCTAAAGGGTTTCATCTTTAGAAAGAAAATAGACAAAGCTAAAAGCTTCATACAAAATCAGATATGAGAGAAAATCATCAATTTTTTTCTCTACAAAGGCAAATCGACTTGCCTTTATAGCACATAAGACCCAAATAACCACCTTTCATGGCCAATCAAAATTTTCTTGCATTTAATATGTTTTTCCACCCACTTTTGCTTCCTAATGCAAGTCACATTTCCTAGGATAAATCACTTTGGCCCATATGCTTTTTACATTATTTTGTCTTCTTTCCCACTAACCTTCTCACATTAGGTAGGTCACATTTTTCCCTAGGATGGATAACTAAAGCCAAATGCTTTTTGTCTTATGCTACTCTTTTTTTTCTATTTTTAAGTTAATAATAATTTATTATAAGTGCATATGATATTTTTCTTTTCTTTTATTTTCACTTTTGCACTTTATAACAAGGCCATGATATGGCAAATCCTGTCGAAGGCTTTGCTTTGTTGTTGTTGGTAGTACTTGTTGTACAATGAAAGCGTTGGTCTTTTGTTGAAAATGGGGAACACTATTGGTTTGTTGTTGTTGCTATTGTATTTGTTGTAGTGTTGTGTGAATGCATGGTTGTTATTGCTCGTTGTGCAATGAATGCCATGCAATTGTATGAATTGGAGAGGAGAAGTTGCAATTATGCAGGTTTGAGGTTTAGGGAACTACATCGATGTTGCAGAAACATGTTTGAAAATGAGGGTGCTCGTAATGTAGTGCAATTGGGCAGGGTGTGTTCTGGGGCAAGGTTGTTTCTTTTTTGTTGAAGATTGGAGAGGTCTTTGGCGAAGTATTGTGTGATTGCATTGTTGCTAGTAGTCGTTGTACAATGGAAGCGCTGGTTGTTGGTCGAAGATGGCAAATACTATTGGCGAAGCATTATTCGATAATGCGGCTGTAATCTGTTGCGAGGATGAGTTGGAAAGGAAAAGCGGCAAGTATGTTGGATTCAAATTTAGGGTACTATATCGATGTTGCAGAAACATGTTTGAAAATGAGGGTCATTGTAGAGTATAAGGATTAATAAAAGATGAGAAGTAATATGTTGTGCGGGATTGGTTTTAGGATTAATAAATGATTCAAGGGTTTTCAATAGAGATGTATGGAGTCTAAATATGGTATTTGTGATACATATTATTTTTGAAAGTAGTATAATATTTTGAAAACAATTAATATATAAAGGGATTGTGCGATAAATTTGGCAAAAATGAATTAGATGTGGATTTGATTATTTATAGGTCGTATTTATATTTGTTTCAAAGTTACGTAAGAAGAAGATTATTATTGTTTTAATTGCAATATGTATTTTGGGTGATATTTCAGAAGGCTGCGATGGATTAGGTAGATATTAAGGCGGGAGTAATAGTCGCACGCTTGTGTGGTAATGGGATTTATTGTCATTCGCAGAAGGCAGAATGGTGATGACAGGTGTTGGGAGAGGCTAGATACGTGTTATTTTAATGCCTAGATTTTATTCTTGTAAGGCTTTTAGGAAAACTTGTTAAGTTTGGCGTGACTTACATTCAGGCCCGTTTGTCATAAATGGCAGAATATGCTGGAGTTGTGTTTGCAAAGGTCGGAAAGAGTATAATCGAAGAAATGAGTTTTTGACGGGCATATCTGACTGTGCAAATTAAATACCCTCCTGAGAACCTTAAACGGGCGTTCGGGAAATCAAGTACATAGGTAAAGATTGAAAAGTAATCCTATTGTGACAGATTCGCCGTGTAGTTTTTCACATGACCGGCACGCATTGAAATTATGCAGAAAGCATTTAGTTGAAAACGAGGCTGCATATCTCACATTTCGTCTCTTTTATACTCGAAAAAAAAACAGGTGGCCCACTGGCCCCCGCCACTCTCTACAGACAACCAATCCTCTTTTTTAATTTTATTTCTGATGACCCCGTTCTGTTCAAACATTAATCAATGCGTTTAGTTTGAAAACAGAATAACTGGACAGACATGGGTACAAATAACATCATAACCTGTTCCTTCAAAATAGGAAGTCTGCAAAGGAAATGGTTGCGTGTACACTCGAGTTAGGCGCGATTCTTCCAGCTGAAATATCTTTGCAATCGAGCATGCTGGTAATCGATATCCTCTATATGTTTTTCCCGATTCTTCAAAAGTGTTTCAGTGAAATGAAATGAAATTTATACGATTATTTGTATATCTAAATTTACCCGATCTAACATGAAATGGTGAGCTCACGGAGATAAAGCATCTGGTGTTGAAGTATTATTCAGTCTATGTCAATATTTTTTTGACCATGGCTTTTTCTTTATTGATTTTGAAGTTTTGATATCTTTCCCAAGCTCGGCTCTGGCTTGTTTTCATGTTATTTATTCCTGAGCTCGAATTTTGTGTGCAGCATATTGGCAATGTCATGCTTTTTCTTTTTCTTTTGAGAGTTTTTATAATAACTTTCGACATAGCTCGGCTCGAAGAGTTGTTTTATGTTATTTATTCACTGAAGACTCGAGATGAATGCATGTGCAAGGCATATTTTTTGGCTGCAGCATTCTTTTTCTAATTTATTGAATCAACCTATTTTGAGCACAGTGTTTGCTTTTTTCTTTTGTTAAAAGTAGGTTTTTGACGCCTGAAGATCGCACAGACATCAATTTACATAAGTTTATTTTAAAATATTCTAAGCAATTCCTTTAATTTTTTATTTTCAAGATTGTTTACCCATTCCAAGAGGTGGCTACTGCATCTCTGTTATCGATCGTTTTCAGGAATTCTGTCTTTATCCTTCGCAGATCAGGTATATTTCAAGTTTTAAGACATTCATTGCTATCGGGAAACATCCTGCTATTTGAATTGTGTAGATTCCCTACACGATTGAGATTTCTGTCTAGGAGTTTTATTGCTAACCAGTGCAGTCTTCATCAATAATCACTCATTTAGAAAAAGAATCGCCTACACCTACAAATCCATTAGAATACTCTTAAGCAATGTAAATCTTAAATAATATGCAGATCCTTACTATGTGCCAGCAACTCTTGTTTGGATATGCGTCTCATCATCCGGAAAAAGTCTGGCTAGGCCAAAATCAGCTATCTTTGGATTGAATTTGTTATCAAGAAAAATATTGTTTGCTTTAATATCTCTGTGAATAATTCTAGGTTGTGAGTCCTCGTGAAGATAGAGAATGCCACGGGTAATTCCAAGGATGATGTTATAGCGCTTTTTCCAATCTAGCTCTCTGCACTTTTCTGGATCTGCATAAACCCCAATTCCATATATTTTTTCATCTTTTCCAAAAAAAAACCCTCCAATAGCAAATCCAAATAAAGGCGGTTGAGATGCAACTTACCAAAGAGAAAGGTGTCAAGGCTCCTGTTGGGAAAATACTCATAAACAAGCAGCCTTTCATCTCCTTCAGCGCAAAATCCCAACAGTTTCACAAGATTTCGATGTTGAAAATTGGCCATCAGTCTCACTTCATTCATAAATTCTTTCTTGCCTTGCGTGGACCTTGCAGACAGTTTTTTCACTGCTATTTCCTTTCCATCTCTAGTTGTTCCCTATAAAATCAAAACAAAATTAGAGGTCTCCATGTATCTTTAAACAGACTTCTTGGTTCATTCAACCATTGAGTACAGTATTGCTTCAGGGCAAGGATTCATTGGAGTTCCACCTTGTAAACCACACCGAAACCTCCCTCTCCAAGCTTCTTGTTGTCATGAAAATTTTCTGTGGCTTCTGCCAGCTCTTCGAAGTTGAAGATAAAATGTTGCTCCTGCATAAGTAACCCGGATTCAGGGGAAGATCCATGCCTCTCTGTATAATTAGAAAGGTGGGTAAGTTTACAGAATTAAATGTTATAGTGAAGAAAAAACTAGAACAAGAGAAAAAATTAGGAAGCGGCACCTTGCTGGCGGCTGACTACAGTTACCAACATCCCAAAAATGCCAGCTTTTACTCTTTTTCTCATTCCGATCAGACAAATAACTAATGTGAGGATGATTCCCCCCACAAGCCCTAATGTTATGGGTAAATTTTTTGAGGATTTCTCTGCACAGCAAATGTTTATTATTAACATCTACCCAAAAAATACATTAAAGAAAACAGATGATAAAATAAAATAATTGAAGCCATACTCTTCGATTTCGTCTGGGAAGTTGTCTTAGCAGGGTTGGGGGCTTCTTGGGGAAGAGGGGTGGAAATTGTTGGAGGGGATGATGGAGGCTCAGGGGAGGGAATTGTTGGAGGTGGTGATGGAGGATCAGGGGAGGGAGAGGGCGAATCTACAGAGTCGAAAAATGGGTAGGTCTCATATCTCACTGTGTAGCTTCCCAACATAGCCTGAGCTCCTTATCTTGTAGAACAACAATCTTCCACAGCTTTCCTTGTTGTACTCAAACATGTTCTGTAATTATTCATGGATAAATCTCTCAAACACTAAACTAGACCGTATACCTGTCCAGAAGTAGAGTAGTTGGCCATTCCTACAGCAAATAGCCTATTTGCAGGGTTGTAAGCTTTATCAGACAAATTGGACAGAAGAATGGAGGCCGTGGAACTGAAGTTCTGCATATTGCTTGTGACTTCACTCCTAGTGCGGTGGATAAGCATGTTGTTATCTAGTCTTGAAATAAAGTTAGTGTTGTCATAGCGCAAAAAGCAGTAATCCATCCATATTAGCCCTCCTCTGTAATCCGTGCAAAGTTCCTGAATAGAATCATTTGCTTCCCGAGAACAGGTTGAGCACTTTTCTGCTGATATATTCCCAATTACACAGTGTGTAAGAAACAAACAGGCATTTTCCTCGAGCCACTCAAAACTATCAAAAGCAACCTAATATGTACATGATAGTCAATGCATTAATGTTTCATAACTGCTACGTTTTTTCAATGAACAGTGCACATAAAGCCAACGACCAATCAAATGTTGCTAGAACAAAAAAATCAAAAGCTAAAACTATAGTCCAGCCTCATTTAAATACACATGTCACAATACGATTGGAAAAATGCAAATGTTTAATTGCAAAAGTGAAGACAATATCCATGCCTTCGGCAGGATAATAAAATATTATAATTTAAGTCACCCTTTTTTTCTTTCCCTAGTCGTTAGATAGACAAAATAGGCTAAGGGTCTTTGATTGGAAAGGGGATATTACAGTCCTCCCTTCCCAAAATTGGTTGCCCTCAAGCAATTCCAAACTTGTTTTGTCCAAGTGTCATGCACAAAAGACAAAGCATGTTGAAGTGATCCAAGATCCTTACACTTGTACCTATCAAATGAAACAGATCTTTCCACCATATACCTTTCTCAAGAGAATCATATGCACAAAGTTGCATCAAAGGTATTACATAGTTTATATGGCAAATTTCTTCCTCTAATTCAATATTTTTCCCTATAGGAAAATAAATTTGAATATGCATCAATAAATATGACCTTATCTCACTCATTTCATACCTTTCAATGTCATCGATATCCTTTGAGTGTTCAAGATAGACATATGTTGATTTGCCCCCAACAATGTTGTTTATGTGCATGTTAAATGTATCTGAAAGTTGATCAAAGGTTGTTGGTTTGGAAATTACAGCAGGTTGTAATTTCACATAAGTGTCCATAGGAGGCTCCACCTCATGTGCAAGTTGCTCTATAAAGTTTTCTTTGACTTATTCACTTTGGTGTGGATCCGATTTGTCTTTATGATCATCTTGAATCGTTGTCAATAATGAAGAGTTCTTTGCCTTGTACTCTTGTAGGCGTTGTTTCCCTTGAGTGGCTATCAATATAGTAGCCCTAGCTCTTCTTTGCCACTCCTCACACTTTCTTCAAGTTTCCATTACATCCTCCTTGCTTACATATATGAATTTATTCTGTTGTCTAATATCAATATTTGGTTCCTTTGGGGCTGAAATATTCTCTCTGACTTGGCATCTAACAAGCAATGTTTCCTCCTCACTAATGTGATTATTTTGTTCAATGCAAACCATACCTTTCTCTCTACAAGCTTCTTCTTCTTCCCTTGGCTACAAATATGATTTGGCATCCTTCACGGGTGTAGACTCCATGGTTTCACTTCCTTGCTCATCCTCACTATCCTGCACATCAAATATTTCTAGAAACCTTTTTGAGAAATCAACAAGTGAAGCAATGGATCCAACCCCTTGGTTCTTCAACAAATGACGCCACCATTTGTGTGTTATTCCATCCATGTATCTAAAGATGAGCATGAGGGCATCATCATGACACATAGGATTATAACACAAAAAGTTCTTAAATTCATTCAACTAACATCTAGCAGAGATTTCTTCAATTCCATCAAAGAAAGGGACTTGGGTCCACTTCATCATTTCCTTGATTGCATTCAAATCTGATTTCCTCACAAACTAGGAGGATAATTGGCTTTGATACCACTGTAATGTCCCCAAACGGACATATTTGATCCCCACTTAGATATTTAGCAAATCCAAACACAAAATGCAACTTATAAAATAGATATCAAATTTTCTAAGATGCAAATCTAAATTTTAATGAAAAATGTGACTAGGGTTAGGTGGAAAAACCAAAGAAATCATCCAATATACTTAAATCTTTCCACTCAAAACTGAAATAATGATTTTATAAGGCCAAAATCTGAAAGAATATGCATATTTTTTATGTAAACAAGACTGAAATAATTTTATTTAAATCTGCAAACAAGCTGCCCTGAAAATGACACTTTTCACACACCAATTTTTTTGAAAATATATTGATTCAATCTCTAAAAACGAGCTTTGTTGATAGCTCACCAAATCAGATATGAAACAACCTTAAAACATGCCATATTTGCCATGAAGTGGGTCGCTCCACATGAAATAAATAAGCAAAACATAGCTGCAACCTTTTCCCACAAACCCTTGTACAAAAATATGCAATATGCCTTTATTCAACTGTCGGAAATACTCAGAAAATGCTTCTTAATCCGTTGAAGCACAATGGAAACCCTTGTGTAGAGAATCCTCACAAACTCTTAGAGGGTTTTCGTCCTCAAGAGTGTATTTCTAAAGGGTTTTGTCTTTAGAAATAAAACAGACAAAGTTGAAAGCTTCATACAAAATCAGATATGAGAGAAAATAATAAATTCTATCTCTACAAAGGTAAATTGACTTGCCTTTATAGCACATAAAACCCAAATAGCTGACTTTCATAGCCAAATAGATTTTGCCTACATTTAATATTTTTTCCACCCACTTTTGCTTCCTAATGCAAGTCTTATTTTCTGGGATAAATCATTTTGGTGCATATGTTTTTTACATTATTTTTCCTTTTTTCCCACGAACCTTCTCACATTAGGCAAGTCGCATTTTCCCTAGGATGTATAACTAACACCAAATGCTTTTTGCCATATGTTTTTTTTTCTATTTTTAAGTTAATAATAATTTATTACAAGTCCACATGATATTTTTCTTTTATTTTATTTTCACTTTTTCACTTTATAATAAAATATTATAACTTAATTCACCCTTATTTTCTTCCCTTAGCCGTTGGGTAGACAAAATAAGGTAAGGGTCTTCGATTGGGAAGAGGATATTACACAGCCTCACAATGCCCCTACTAATGTGATGAGCATTGCCTACATACCTTTACTTTGAAGATGGATCTTGCCACATGAATTTATCCCAATCCTATGATGGGATGCAAGAGAATATAGGATAAATAATGAGCCTTTGATTCATCCCTCGTACATGGAAACACGCATTTTAGACCTTGTACTTCATAATTATAGCTCAATATGTGGTTTCAGATTTTTCTTGTATGTCCTCAAATATGTAGATGATGTGCTCTAAGGAGTTGAAGTGTATCCTAGCCTTTTTAAGAGTATTCCAAGATACCCCTAATAGGTTAGGGTGTGTAGACACCTAAAATATGCTTACACTTAGCATTTCATCCAATCCAATCAATTAACGACACTTCATTAATTCCCTATTATTCACTCCATTCTTGGATGCCCATGCATGACACCTTCTTGGTCATATTCCTCCTATAATCAACTTATTTGGCTAATATGTCTCTTATTAGCTAAACATTCCTCCTTTCGACCATTCAGAACCTCCCTAGTTCTCTCTAGACCACTTCTATTGGCTTCGTAGGCTATCTATCAGTCACAATTGGTTATCCAAACCCCTCCCAACTCTCAATGAGTCTCTAATCACTTGCTAATCAAAGTTTAACTAGCCTAAACCCTAGTTAACTAGCCTAAACCAAGCTTAACTAAGCCTAAATCATGTTTATCCTAATCTAATCTAAAAGCTTTTTAGACTTTAGTCCCACATGCACCCAAATTCCAAACTCTTCCAAACCAGAAAACTATAAATACAAGCCTAAGGCTTTCCTTTCAAATGGTCCTTCTCTCTCACACACTTTGGAAAGGCATTAGAAATCATTTGTGATAGCTTTAAGCTATAGAACATTTGGATCTTGGCCATACTCCATTGTTGAGAGCTCCTCCATCTTGCATCCATCCATTCCAAATATAGTTAGTAAGGGAAGATCTAAAGCTTGGCCATGTAGCCAACTTGGAGAGATCTCTTCACTATGTTTGGGAGTAAACAACAGACAGTTTGATTGCTAGAATCTTCATAGGTTCAATGTTTTATAGCTTTCAAAAGAGTAGAGAGTAGCTTTATCATGTTAGTTTTTTATGTTTTTGTCAAAGTTATAATGCTTTCATGTTAGTTTCCCTTGTTTATCTCTTATCTCATGGTGCATAGTTGAGTTAGCAAAGCTTTGAGGTTCTTTAACCTCATTCCATAGCTTTTGCAACTTTCCATTGCATACATTTGGCACGCCCGGTGGGACATGAAGTCCATCCTCCATTAATGGAGTCTTTTCAAGCTATTTATTTTCAGTTTTCTAACCAATTTCATGATTTTTAGGATAAATAGCTTGTTATTTACATGATTTCATTTTTTAAGTAGGCTAAATCATCCTTGATCATGTATATTTTGTGGGTTTGAGCTAAAAATAGGCTTCTTTGACTAACCTTTAACCTGTTTGCTTTTGAAAATTTTCAAATTTTGTGATTTTTGCAGGTTTTACAGGGGGTGCATGTAGGTGTCATTCTGGGTGCATCTGCGTTGAAACAGGCGCGCACATGTCAGTAAAGGGGCGCGTCTGTGTCAAACTGCATTCACCATGAATCTTCTGGAGGCCATAACTTTTTCTCCCGAGCTCGAAACGACTCCATTTTTGTTGCGTTGGAAAGGTATTTAAGAGAAATACATTAAAAAATCATAAAATTAAAATTTTTACTTACATAATTTTTTTGGTTTACATTATTAGGTAAATAGTCATTTTTTAACATGTCTTAAAGTTTGAAAACTTGTTTTCTTGACCATTCTAACACTTTGAAAGGTTTTGTGACACCAATAGTGATTTGCAGGTTGCTTTTCCATCATATTTTTGTGCTAACTTAATTGAGTGTTCACATTTTTTCATTTGTAGGGGTCCTTTGAAACGTGTATGCTCTTCCCTCGCACCTTTTAGGTGATCTTGGGAATAAAAAACGTTTCAAAAACCTTCTATATTGCTTCCAAAACACTTCAATTTAAGCTTTAAAATGGATTAAAATTCAAATTTGGCTAAAAAGAGTTTCTTTTTGCAAAACACTTAAGTTATTTTCCATATATTGTTTTACTTGGGTTTCCGTGTTCTGTATGCTCTTCCTTCGCGCCTTTTTTGGTGATCTTAGGAATCAAAAGCAACACGCAAACTCTCTGTTTATATCATGATATTTTGTGGAAAACTAATAACCTTGGTATGTAGGACCAAAATCGAATTTCAAAGAAGGGTGTCAAAACAAATAACACAAAACTTCTAATACATGTGTTCTTGCAGGTTGCCAAATGGTGTGCCACTTAAAACCCCATTTAAGTTAAAAAGATAAAAAAACACACCATATTCAAAACACTGTATTGTAGGTTTCGGAAAAGGGTATGTCCCTCTCCACTTAACTGGAACGCAACCCCTTTAGCATAACACCTTAAGCTATAACAATGGGGGTGGTACCAAGAACCCTAAAGTAGTCCACCACTGTGTAATCTTGTGGATGAAATAGGAAGAGCCTCACTTACCCACTTGAATAGTTTTCCTTGTGAGTTAGTGTTGAAAATTTGTCTGTATCGCAACCCTGGCAAGAGTACACAATGGATGCAATTAGTGCCCATTGTACCTGAAGGGGGAAAAGCCAAGATACTCCCAAATTAGTCAATGCGACTTTTTGGGTAAATCGTGCCCGCTCTTAGACGACTTTGTAACACCTAGTTGAGAGATCTTATTAAGGAGGCCATTTTGTCTTTAGGCCCACTTTACTAGTCCTTTGTCACGTATTTGCCATCACGAAGTGATAACTTGTTTGGATTCATAACCTTTTTTTTTTAACAAGGAAAAGAATCCACTTAAGTTGGATCTAAGTGCCTTTCATCACAGAAATTAGACGACGTTTCACTTAGCTTATCTATTTCTCACCGTCGGACGAGGCAAAGCTCTGCCCAAGTGGTGCTTAGTTTATTTCTCATCTTTTGATCTATACCTTTGCATTCTTGTTGCCCATTTGGGACAACAAAAGGCATCTTTCGGGAGTGTTGTCATAGATAGTGTTCACCACTTTTTTGTCTGTTTACACTCATCCATGTTTGCAGCTGAGTTGTTAAACGTCTAAAGTGCATGGATGCATCCTCATATCTTTGATGGCCACTTGATCTTGATTTCAATATCATCATCATAGTTAGGATTGATTCATCATTTGATCTCCCTTTGACATGTTACCTTGTTCGCATTGTCTCGACACAATTAAGATACTTATGTCATGTTTTTTGTAAACGTGATCTAAGTATCCGCATTATGGTGTTACACTGCACACATTTTAACACATCCTTAGTATACCTTAACTTGGTTTTACTTCAAACATTGTGCAAAATCTTGACGAGTGTCGCTTACTTTTTTTGTGTCATTTTGATACCACTTTGGCACTAATATCTCACTTCTTCGTGAAGCTTGATTAACGTGTCCAATTGGTGTGGTTACGTGGCTTACATTTGTAAACCTCGTCCTTTAACATTTTGGCCTTGTTGGTTGTTGAACGCGTCGTTGTATCCTTTGATTGGGAGTCACATCTACCCTTTGTTAATATTTACGCCTTGTTCATTTTGAGCTTGACGTAAATATTGACATTGTGTTGATCATCTTTGCATCGAACTATCACTTTGCACACGCATTTGCATAGGGTGTATTTCCTTGTTGATTGGATTTGTGTTTCACACTTGCATGATTGTTCCTTGTGATTATTCATCTAGGAAAAATTATTTTCTAGGACAATCATTTTTTATCTCATCGAGATTGCATCATCACATGTCTATTTTCCTTAGAACTTCTTCAGAAAATCACACACACATCTCCATACTTACCAAATGTCTAGTTGGTTGTCATTATGCTTCCCAAATCAACATGTCACTTCCTTCCCTTTGAAGGAGTTCCATCACACTATCTAGAGATAGACATTTGTGCTTAAACGATGCCAACAATGACTGACTATCGCGTGGTTTCTCACACTTACTATAATATGAAACCTAGGTTTAGCAATTCAAATCAAAATATTCCCATTACAACTAAACCTCGTTTGGTTCTTCATGTTAGAGGGCCCATTCGGGTACCCTGTTCCCCACCTTCAGCTCATAGTCGGTGGTATGGTTTGGATGCTTCTGATCCAAATTATTATTCAAGTTCCCCCCACTCTTCTTCTTCTGATTCAGATCCAAACTACCATTCAGACTCCCACTCTTCTTCTGAAGACTTGGATCCCAACTATTGTTCAGATACCCCTAGATCAAATCTTGAATCATGGTCCTCCCTTCCTTCACAGGACCTTTATTCCAAATCACCTCAACGAAGTCTTCCTCCTTTGAAGACTCATGTGACTCCAAGTTCCATCGATCAAACATCTAATTTGGTTCTTGAGTCACGGTCCTCCCTTTCTTCACAGGACCTCCTTCATCAGTTGTCTCAATGACCTCTTCCTCTGTCGAAGAGTTCCATGACTCGGATTCCCTCTAGTCAATCATCTAATTCGAATCCTACATCACAACTTAACGGATGGCTATGTGATCCTATTTTCTCTCCTACATTGCATCGTCTTCTAGAAAATAAATCTAGGTCCAGATCCAAATCATCCATTCATGAGACGCCTACCACCAATCCTACTTCCTCTCTTGAGTCATCTTCTTCTATCAATCAATCATCCCCGCTTATCAGACATGTTTCTTCTATTCAACCTTCTATGGCAAAAAAAACAACCTCTACTAATTGATTTCTCTCAGAATGAAGGAAAAATTAGACTACACGATGATATCCCTTTAGAGGATTGCAAACAAGGATTCTTTCTAGAACTTGATACACTCACATATTGGGGAAAAGAAGTTTATCCTTTTATCAGAACATAGAGGAAAAGCCTAAGGTCATGGAACTTGATTCTTCTTCTATTCCATCTTCACCTTCTTCTGAGCATGATGAGATGTCGGGGTCTAGCATTGAGCCATGGCCTATCTTCTCATTACCAAATCATTCATTATCTATCATCATTCCTCAATCAAAATCTCACCTTGGGTCACCGCTGAGTACCCCATTGTCTTCTTCTATTCTAGAGCCACCCCTGGGTAGTCCTCCATTTTCTACTTGTGGGTCACCGTTGAGTAGCCCATCATCTTCTTCTATCCTTGGGCCACCCCTAGGTAGTCCTCCATTTTCTACTTGTGGGTCACCTCCTGGTAGCCCATTCCCTTCTATTCTTGGGCCACATCCTAGTAGCCCTTCATCCTCTTCTATCTATGGGATACCTCTGAGTAGTCCCTCCTCATCTATACTTGGGCCACACCCTAGCAGCCCTTCATCATATTCTTCTATTCTTGGGCCATGTCCTCATAGCCCAACTTCTTCCATCTTAGGGCCATATTCTAGTAGCCCTTCGTCATCTTCTATTAGTGGCTCACCTCTCGGTAGTCCATCCTCTTCAATTCTTGGACCATATCCTATTCATCCATCACATCATCCTTCTACCAATGACTGGGGCAAGCCCACCATCATTTCTCTCATTCCTATCATCAATCATAAACGTTCTCTTTCTTCTCCTTCTCAGTGTCAGAAAAGTCACACGTTAGCTTATACGAAACCCAAAAAGGTTCATTATCAAGATCAAATCAAAACTTCTAAGAGCTTGAAAGCCCCCAACAATCTCAAAATTGCAAATCAAATGTGATTCAAGAATGCACATTAACACAACCATCAAGTATGGTGCAAAGTGCATAAAATTATGGATCAGGAACTCAAGCTCCTGCATACGAAATCCATGTTTCAAGATAAATCGTAGTCATTTGTTGAGTATGAGCTCACCTTGATCATCAAGATCGGAGATAACATGACACTTGATAAACAAACGCACCTAGTCTCCCTTATCAAGGAAGTCGCAAACATCGTTGTTGGATCCTATCACATGGAGTGACATTTTTGGTCCCAATTTTCCAAAAACTATCAAAAAGCTAAAAATAAAAAAACAAATGCAAAAATACAAAAACATTGAGAAAACACAAGAAAAATCAAAGGTACAAAGATCAAACATTGCAATCAGGTATTGCGTACACATGGATGTTCTTTCTTCCCTTTCTTATCATTCCTCTGCAAGTCTTCCTACCATTTTCATCCCTTTGGTGATATTTTGGTTAGCCTATTTGCACACATTTTGTGACATTTATCTCTATGGTATCCATTTGACCCTGGTCTTTCATCACCTTGGTAAATTAAAGAACGACTGACCTCTTAGAGATCCTATCACATTCAACATCTAATAAACTTGTTGCGAAGAAATTTTGGACATATTTTTTGACACTAGCCAATGTCATCATCACAATCAATTCCACCTCCTTCCATCAAGCCATCAGTGGTTCTTAACCCCTTGTCAAACAAGAGAGCTGAAATAAGTTTTCAGAAAGCAAAAGAATCAAAATCAATCAAAAATCAAAAGCTAAAAGCTAAAAGCAAAAGTAAATTGATATATTACTCTCTCTTGGGGTATTTCCAATAATCTCTATCGGGGCTATGGACACCTGACTGGTAGTAGAGAAATGTTGCGATTAGAATCAAATACATCTCCATCGGGGCTATGGATGCCTGGTTGGTAGTGGAGCAATGTACGGCTATCCTTCCACCACCAAATCACCTATCACCTATCAAAATCAATCATTCCTACACATTGGCTAGGGTGTCTTCACTTGTTGTCTATTAAATCTTCCCTTCAAGAGGTAATAAATTCCACATGCACACACTGGATCTCTATGAGTAAACAGGATTAGTATGTTACCAAGTGTCTTTTTTTTGGACCTTGTTCAGACTCTTACTCTAGTCCATATCTTGTCTCACAATTTGTGCCTTTGGCTAATCACTTCTTCATCGCGAGGCTTCTAAGCTACATTCATATCATTCACATCATTCTTCTACTTCGTTCAGAACATCCATGTGTATAAGATTAATTTTTTGCCATGTTTTCGGACTCCTTTGTCCCCTTTCACAAAAACAATCTTCTCCTTCCTTTCTATCATGTGCTTTTAGGCCAACTTACACTGGGGGCATCCTTGCTTCTTCCCAACACTTCATTGGTTTACGTTCATCATCATGTTGAACCTATCCATAATGGCCTTGGGTCTCACTTCTACCTGTGAAGAGTTTTCCTTTGAATACTCCCACCTAATCGTTGGGGAATTTTTACATCTTCACCTTTCTCGTACGCACGTGGCCTTATGCCCTTGTACATCCCATCTATCGCTAGGGGCATCCACGCTTCCTCGTCTTCCTGTACATAGTTTCAGAAAACTTTCAAAATAAAAAACATTCAAATATGTTAGAAAAATCAAAACATTCAAATATGTTTAAGAAAACTTCTAAAAATTGAAAATCATCCTACAAAACATCACTCTTTGGTTCTCACCTGTTCATGTGCGCGACTCGTGGATCATCTTGATCTACCTCCATCAACAAAAGCTAAGGCTACTTACTTCATCTGTACTCTGGGGCACAACGAGTTGCCTGGTACTATTTCATAGTGCACATTATTTTTTCATAGGACCCAAGTGTCCTCCATTATTCCCCTTGCATGTATCCTTGCTTGGGGAACCATCATTAACCCTTGTCATTAATTCATAGGTTGGAACTGAAGCTTGATAACAAAAACATTACATTATGTTTCTCTATTAGGTTAGCTTGTTTACTTTCTCGTATTGCATTGCATTTTGTATGTTGCATGGAGTTAGGAATCTTTTACTTTCTCGTATTGCATTACATTTTGTATGTTGCATGGAGTTGGTGTTTTTAGCAATGGACATTTGTTCGTATATGGATTTTCATGTCATACTACACTTTTTTTCATTCTTTTTAATAAGGACCGATGATGAAGATCACTAGCAATATGATGAAAAATAAAGTTGTTTAAAAGGCAATGGATGGATGTTAGCTCATTCCCCCTTCCTCATACTCATTTTCTTCTATATCCCCTTTCTTCTTCTTCTTCACACTATTCTTTCTTCTGTTCTCTTTCTATCATCTTTTTGATCGTCAATTGAGTTCTTCTATCACCCCATCGACAATCGAGGGGGCATCCTCCATTCTACTCATTTTTCTTCTATCCCTTCAAAATTTTCTACTTGTTTATGCTTGTCTACTTTCTTTGAAGTGACGTTACTTACGCCACCTCAAAGAGGGGAAAATGTAGACACCTAAAATATGCTTACACTTAGCATTTCATCCAATCCAACAATTGACGACACTTCATTAATTCCCCCTTCTTCACTCCATTCTTGGATGCCCATTTACGACACCTTCTCAGTCGTATTCCTCCTATAATCAGCTTATTTGGCTAATATCTCTCTTATTAGCTAAACATTCCTCCTTTTGACCATTCAGAACCTCCCTAGTTCTCTCTAGACCACTTTTATTGGCTTCGTAGGCTATCTATCAGTCACAATTGATTATCCAGACCCCTCCCAACTCTCAATGAGTCTCTAATCACTTGCTAATCAAAGTTTAACTAGCCTAAACCCTAGTTAATTAGCCTAAACCAAGCTTAACTAAGCCTAAATCATGTTTATCCTAATCTAATCTAAAAGTGATTTTTAGACTTTAGTCCCACATGCACCCAAATTCCAAACTCTTCCAAACCAGAAGCTATAAATACAAGCCAAAGGCTTTCCTTTCAAATGGTCCTTCTCTCTCAAGCACTTTGGAAAGGCACTAGACATCATTTGTGATAGCTTTAAGCTATAGAACATTTGGATCTTGGCCATACTCTATTGTTTAGAGCTCCTCCATTTTGCATCCATCCATTCCAAATATAGTTAGTAAGGGAAGATCTAAAGCTTGGCCATGTAGTCAACTTGGAGAGATCTCTTCACTATGTTTGGGAGTAAACAACACACAATTTGATTGCTAGGATCTTCATAGGTTCAATGTCATTATAGCTTTCAAAAGAGTGGAGAGTAGCTTTATCATGTTAGTTTTTTATGTTTTTTTCAAAGTTATAATGATTTCTTGTTAGTTTCCCTTGTTTATCTCTTATCTCATGGTGCATAGTTGAGTTAGCAAAGCTTTGAGGTTCTTTAACCTCATTCCATAGATTTTGCAACTTTCCATTGCATACGCTTAGGCAAACCAAGCCAAGCTGCCCATTTGAATTTGTGGTTGTTAGAGAAAACAAGGGCATGTTCATAGAAGTTAGGTAGAACCATGACCAATATTATCCATGACCTACAAACCTATCTTGGGAGTGAAAAAAACCAACATTGTGGCGCAAAGAGGTCTAGATAAATATTCAATCAAAGATCAAGTGATTTTTGGTAAGTTGAACTGGAGAAGGGTTGTTGACTAGTGGTTTAGATGATGTGAGAAGAGTGTAAAGATGACTAAGATTAGTCAAATGTATGTAAATTTAATATAAATATATTAATTTTAAAAAGTGGCATTGTCAAGTGCTCGTACCAAATTTAAGATATTACACTTAACCCCCTTGTATTCTAGTATTGACAAATGCTTGATTAAAAGGAAAAATGAAACTCAAACCTTATGAATATCATTCATATGACAGTGGTGCAAAATTTTGAATCTCTTTCCAATCCACATGAAAACTTAAAAACACATGTAAAGGGTGTGTAGATTAATTCTCAATAATGATGTGACGTGAGAGCATCTGAGTTCATGTGTAATCCTGCATCAACCAAAAAAATAACTAGAGTTAGCATAATTTTAAAACTTGTGAATTTACACTTTTAACCTCGGTCTCACACCACTGCAAAAAAGTTTGTGTAAATTTCATGAATCTTTTTTTAATATTATGCACACAATGAATCTCTTTTAAACGTCATGTAATACTTTGAATCTATATTCAATTTTGTGTATATCATGAAGTTCTGTTGAATTTTGAGCCCCTTTGGGACATGGTTGGTCGGGATTTGCTGCAAGTCTACCTTGAGGCTCTCCACTCAGGGTCCCTTAGTGCCCTTATTAATTGGGGTCACATAAAGTTCATCCCTAAAGTAGGAGACCCAAAGCTCATCTCTAATTGGCAGTCGACTACCTTGCTCAATGTCTCATACAAGATCATAGCTAAGGCTTCAGCTCTTTGGCTTTGGCCCATCTTGCCCGTTATCGTCAGTCCTGAGCAGAATGGTTTCATATAGAGTAGGTACATTTTAGATAACATTTTGGCTATCTGGGAAGGTATGGAGTGGGAGAGAACCTCTAAACAGCTAGCCATGTTTGTCAAAATTGGCTTTGAAAAAGCTTATGATAGGATTGAATGGCATTTCATTCTAGCGATGCTTGAAGCGTTGGGCTTTGGTTCAGTTTTCATCGCCTCTATCAAAATGCTTGTTGCAGATGCCACTGCCTCTCTATCTATAAATGGTCATACTTCTGAGCAGTTTGGGCTTTTCTGCTCTATTAGGAAAGGTTGTCCTTTTAGCACCTGTTATTTATGTGCTTGCCACTGAAGGTTTTAGGTTTCTCCTTGCCCATGCTCAGGATCAAGGGCTTGTGAGAGGAATTCAAATCCCTTCCCTGACTCCCCTTCAGCTTGTCAATGGGCATTTTTTAGATGACTCCCTCCTCATGCTCTTGGAGGAAGAAGCAAATATCAAAAATGTCATGCAATGTTTGGACACGTATTGTTTAGCTTCAGGTTCCAGTATTCAATGGAGAAAGACCCTATACTCCAGGCAATATTTTCTCCCCAAGCCTGGTTGGCTTTATTGTTATTACTGGAAATACATCCAACATGGAGAAAATTTTAAATTTCTTGGTATCCCCTTTTCTTTTGATGCCGCTCTTAGTCAAATTTGGCAGTATGTTATTGACAGGGTCTCCCACAAGTTGGAGTACTGGATTACTAAACCCCTTTCACTGGTAGGAAAATTTCAGATTTGCTCCAAGATATTGGCTGTCATGCATGTTTATTATTCTTCATGTTGGGTGCTGGCCAAAGCCTCTTACAAGAAGTTGGAAAAACTTCTTAGAGATTTTCTTTGGGCTAGCTCAGAGCTTGACAAAGGCTTTCACAGAGTTTCTTGGGAATATTGTTACCTCCTTAGGGATTCTAGCGGTCTTGGTCTGACCGACATTGGCCACCAGGGGACTGTGCTGATAGCCAAGTGGATCATTCGGGCCTGTACTGGCAACGAAGCTTGGAAAGTGCTTATTCACAAATGTATTTGTCAAGGCTCCCCTCAAGGACACAAAACTTGGCAAGGGTTGGATTTTCACAGTATGCTCATTCTCAAAGCCCTGGTTAAGATTGTGGGCACCTTTGTTGTCAAAAGTATATGGAAAGCTTGGGAATTGCTCAAACCCTTTTTAATTTGGGAAGGGGATGGTTTCTGAAATGGGCTTTCCATTAATGACCACAACATCTGGTGGTCTGCTCTCATCAATTTTCATGATGTGTCGCTTACCCAAGTGCCATGGGTTCATGCTCTTAAGTTATGTCATCGAGGTTTGTGCACTCTTAAAGATATCTTTTACAGGCAGTCTAGACTGTTTCTCACTTGGCCTCAAGCTAAAGCCAAGTTTCGTCTTGCTTCGACTGACAGAGAGTCTTATCAAGAAGTTATTGATTCCATTCCTGTTGAGATGCTTCACAAAGTTGGTGTTGTCTCTCTCAGGCCTTGGTGGAAGGATTGGAAATGGTTTCCAGATACGCCTTTCTGAAATTACTCCCCAGGAAAAGGTTATACTCTGCTCACCCCCAGGATGCCAATGGTGGCCTTGCTTAACTCTAGATGGGCCATCAATTCTGGATGGTCCTCTTGGGAAGCTAAATTGCATATAGTTTGGAAAGCTATCCTTCAGCCCAAGCTAGTCTGTTTTTCTTGGTGCATGTTTTTTCAAGGCCTCCCTCTTAGGTGTAGATTATTTCATTATGGGATTGCTCCTCGGCTTTTCCCTTTTTGTGGGCATATTGAGACACTCATACATCTGTTCTGGTATTGCCCAAAAGCTCAAGCTATTTGGGCTTGGATACATGATTTCTTTCGACCGTTTAGACTAGCTCCATTTCTTTGGCAACATGCTTTGCTAGGGTATTCTATTTCCATTCCCAATGCTTTTTCACAAGTGTGGCATACTTTCAGAGTGGAGATCCTTTAGTTGTATGGAAAGAACACAATTATGCTATTTTTACTAATTCTACAGTTTCTTGCATTCTTTTTCATTATGATAAGGCCATGTTTATCTTGAATGTGTTCTTACATATCCAGGACCAGGCCCGCAAGGTGGAGCTGGAAGTGCAGCACCTTCAAAACCTTCTGGATCATTAGACCAACACTCCTTGCACTGTGGCATAGGAACCCCCTACCTCCCCTTTTGGGAGTGTTTGTTTGAGAGGATGTCGTGGCCGAGGTCAGTTGATTGACCATGCTCATCGTCATTTCTCTCCCATACGGAAACTTGAGCATCGGTAGAGCCCTGTCAACTGCAGTGGTTGGGGCTCCCAACATCGTTCCATGCATAACAGTGGCTGGGGCTCCCGCCACCTCTCCCCACCTCTTATGCAGTGGGATAGGTGGGATTCTAGAAAATTCCTCTGATTGGCTCTTGCCATTTCTCCTAATCAGCAGGACGACAAAGACGAAGAAGTTGCTTCAGGCTGGCTGCCCCTTCCAGATGGCAACGATCTTCTTGGTAGTAACCTGGAGGATAAAGGGCCTCCACCACTGCCCCCTACCTCTATATTTGCTATGGAAGCCTAGTTTGTTTTCCTTTTATTTTCTGGCATTATTGCTATGTTTTTGGTTGCCCCTTGGGCCTGATACTTTAGTCTCCTAGCCGTCGGCTAGTTTGATCATGGGGAGTGCCCTTTACCTCCCATGTTTTTTGTGGATATGTTGTGATATTTTATAAAGTAATATAGACTATTTTATTAAAAAAAATGATCCCATGCAATGTTGTGAAGTTAAATTTAATTTCACATTATAAAGCGAGGCCCCATTTAGTACCACGTGATATCATGTAAGTAATGCTCCTTACCATAATGTTTTACCTAGTTTTTGTGCCCCCTTAGTTATGAGGAAGCCTTTCCTTGTGTCATGTCATCAAGAAAAAGTCTTGTGTTGCTCTTGGAAGTTAACTTTGGATCTATGAAGTCATTTCCAATGCCACAAAACTTTTTGTGCTACCACACACCCTGTGGGACCTTTGGTTTGTTCTTCCATTTTGGGGCATTGTTCCTTACGAATTTATGAGGGTTTTTGGTCATATATCAACATCATTATAAATAAGTGAACCCACATGGACCTTGATCTATTTTCTTCACCTAAGGAAAAATTGGGTTACCTGGTATACTTTGATATCATGGGAATGATTTCATAGGAGACTCTTTAAAAACTGATTGATGAAATTGAAGGTGATTTGAGCATATTGTGGAATATTTACACAGTTATATTTTACAAAGGCATCTTTACCCTCTCACTTGCTTCAAGCCTAATTCTATAAATGGAGAGGATTAATGAACATGCAAAACAACTATCTGACATCTATTTTAGTTTTTTATTAAACAATTACCAAATTGAGACAAGGAGAGTGCTATTGAACTCCATTGTTTGAAAAGTCATGTCTAGTTTTATAGAATCCTTGAAAAGTTTTCAAGTGTAACTAGTCTAGGTCATGGGATCAATGTTCTTAGAGAATTTTTATAGTCTTTCCTAAGATGGAAATGAGTGAAATCTAATTTTGTCAAGTATGTAATCCTTCCTCAAAATTAATAAAATAATATTTTAGTATTTTTTTTAAAGTTGTGTACGAGATCTTACCTTAGTGAGATCTAAATTTGACATTGTGTGCTATGTAGTTGAAGGCATCCCTTCATTAGAACCCCTAACCCCAAATGCATAAATTATGGCATCAAAGAAGGAATTTATGTCATGTTGAGGACTCTAGTGTTTTACAATAACATCGATTCGGTATCAAGTATTTTAAATCATGTAGTTGTGTGACTCATAGAGGTACACGTTGATTGCCATACATGTGTGTGTGGGAGTAAAAAATAGTCATATGCATAGTACAACATTTGGCTTGTTGGGTAGTAGGTGGAGGTCATAAAGCCTTATCAATTGAGTGATTGCTATTAATTTGTGATGAAGCATAGATTAGATCTTGTTGCAAGAGCAACTAAAGTATCAAGAATTGTAGACTTGGAAAAGAAGATGAGAGAAGTACAACCCTATATAGAGGTTATGAATACATAATTGTTACATCATGAAGGGACATCCATCTCGTTGCAAGGTTTTGGAATTGGTACAATGTCCACTTTAGGATACTAGCTAGATGAAGTGGTGGAATGATACCATTTATTGCACTACCACCTTGATATGCCTCTTTGGAAAGTAGGTAGCATAGGTTCACAAGTGAGTTAATTGTGTGTTTCTCAATGAATTTAGAATAATATTAAAGTGTTTGGAATGTAATCCTTTTGACCCTTAGATAGAGTATTTAGATATTTGAATTCAACATACGCTTAAGATTAGCAAGGTAGATGTAGCATGAGGAGCTCAGATCCTTGGTTGTCACAGTAGCTTAAGGTTGGATATCATACCTCTAAGGAATTTTTAACATCCTTGTGTGTTAAGAAGGATATAATGTAGATTAAGGTAATCGAAATAGCTCACAATCATCTTACTAGTATGTTTTAGATCTCTAATGCTTTTTTAAGCACTATAAGCTAGTTTTTAAGGCTCAAGCATTAACTGAGGAACTATAAAGTGCTCATAAAACATTATTGAGGTCATTCCTCATGAGATTTTACCTACATCTCAAATACGAGGTGATTCTCCACTCAATTTTATAGGAGCTTCACAAGGATTTACAATTTATGGATAATGATAAAATCTCAAGAATCAATGGATTTCCTTGTGAGTTTTATAAAGCCACTCGGAGCTTTTTCGATCCCAACTTGCTTATATTTTATAACGTAACATTATATTATCAATCATTAGGTAAAATTATTAATAAACTAAATATTAAATGCATACCTAAGATAGGTGAACTTGAGCTCATTACTAGTCGGTGACCTATCACTTTACTCAATTTTTTGTACAAAACCATTGCAAAAGCTTTAACATTACACATTCTTCATGTTCTTCCGACTATTTTTAGGCCTAAGAAAACAAGTTTTATCAAAGTATACTACATTCTTGATAATATCATTATTGTTTGCGAAGGTATGGAATGGGTTTGTGCATGATAATGGACTATCTTCCTAAACTAGAATTTAAGAAAGCATATGATTACATCGATTGGCCTTTAATTCTCACCATGCTTCAAGCTCTTGTATTTGGTGAAGTTTTTATTTTAGCTATACAAGTTATCTTCTTTTATGCACCTTCTTGTTTAACCATGAATTTTTTTAAGTATGAAAGAATTGGCCTTTATTTCTCTATACAATCGGGCTTTCCATTAGCTCTTATGCTCTTTATCTTAGTTGTGGAAGCTTTTGGATTTTTTCTTGTCGGTTATAGTTAACTTTATAGATGATTACATTCTCACACTTGTTTAATAGTAATCCTATTTCAAGGGAGCTATTCATTGTCTTGCTATTTCCTACAAAGATTTTGGCTCAAATTTACAATGGATCAAGACTATATATATATATATATATATATATATATATATATATATATATATATATATATATATATATATATATATATATATATATATACATATGTATATGTATATACATATACATATGTATATGTATATGTATAGATATACATATGTATATGTATATACATATACATATGTATATGTATATACATATACATACATATATATATGTAGATATATATACATATATATATGTATATATATATACATATATATATGTATATATATATATGCATATATATACGTATATATATATACATATATATATGTATATATATATACATATATATATACATATATATGCATTATATATGTATATGTATATATATACATATATATGCATTATATATATATATATATGTATATATATACATATATATATGTATATGTATATATATATGTATATATATACATATATATATGTATATGTATATATATATATGTATATATATACATATATATATACATATACATATATATATGTATATATATACAATATATATACATATACATATATATATGTATATATATATATATATATATATATATATATATATATATATATATATATGTATATATGTATTATACATATATATATGTATATGTATATATATGTATATGTATATATATGTATATGTACACACACACACACACACACACACACACACACATATATGTATATGTATATGCGTATGTATACATACATACATATATATATACATACACATATACATATACATACATACATATATATATATATATATATATATATATATATATATATCTATCTGTGTATATGTGTGTATATATATATATATATGTATGTATGTATATAATGTGTGTGTGTAGATATATATATATATATCTACACACACACACACACACACACACACACACACACACACACACATATATATATCGTACAACAACACACACCACACATATATACATACATACATACATACATACATACATACATACATACATACATACATACATACATACATACATACATACATACATACATACATACATACATACATACATACATATATATATATATATATATATATATATATATATATATATATACAGGAAAAGAAGGTTCCCTGTGTTTGATTATCCTAAAAACTGCCCTTGGAAGTGGCTTCAATGAGGATAATAATTAAAAATATTAGGCATTCTATTTTCCTTTGACATCATACCTTATAAGTTATGGTAGTACATTCTAGACATGGTTGAGAAGAAAGCCACCTTCTAGGTGACTTGACCCCTCTCTCTAGCTATAAAATTCCACATTTACACCAAGATTCTAGCTACCACTCATGTATATTACTCTTCTTATTGGGACCCTTCTAAGGAATCTTCCAATGTAAGTTGGCCAAGATTTTGTGGTCTTTCTTTGGGCCAATGCTAAAAAACTAGGGGTTTTCATCATTTTTTGGGGATGTTTTCCACCTACCTCATGAAAAAGGTGGTATAAGTATTATTGATTTTTATAGGTGGAGCTTGGCTCTCAATGCCAAATGTATTGTTGAATAAATTTATGAAAATGAGGCTTGGAAAATTATCTTAAGACATTGTATTTTAGCTAGTACATCCAATGACAAAACAACTAGAAGAACATTGGCTTTCATAACTTTATCAGATCACTTCTATGTTGATTAAGAATGAGGATTATTTCATGGCTAAGAACTTGTGGAAATATTATGACAGGAAATTGCATTCCCTGGGTAGAAACTCCTAGAACTAGAGCCCTTTACTTATTTTAGAAGGGAATTACTTATATTTAGAGCCTTGTCCATACCAAATATTATATATCATGGCTAGAGATTAAACTAAAATATAACTTGTCCAATTTAAACCTTCCTTCCATTTTGAAAATTTAGGAACTCCTCCCAAATGTTATGTTGCACAAGCTCAGTTCGTGACTAGAAATGGAATGTGGATACCCTTTTTTAGATACTCAAAGTATGATCCATTTCCCCCCACCATCTACAAGTTGAATTCTTGATGGTGCTTGAATTCCTCCCCTTGATCTTGGCTTTCTCATTTGAATTAGGTTTGGAATTCTCAATTATATCCTAAAATTGCACAATTTTTGAGGTGATTTGTTAATCATTGTATTTTGCTAGGGGACAGTCTTAAGCATATTGGTATCACCACACCAAAATTTCTTTGTTGTACCCGACCAAAAATATTAAAACACATATTTTGGTACTTCCCCTGATCTCAAGATGTTTGGATTTGGATATAATATCTTTTTCAACCTTACCACCTTGACCCTTTTACATGGAGGTTGTCATTTTATGGGGTCACTTATTAGTGGCCTACTTATATTGCTTTTATATCATTGTTTTTACAACTATTATTCTTTTTCAATAATGAAAAGCTAGAAATGGTTTTATTTTCTAAAATGAATATATTTCTAGCATTTTCAGCCTAACGACAAGATTGATGTTATCTCTTCTATGTGCAAACAAATATATAAAAACATGTATATAAGGTTGATTTGGAGTTTTAGCATATACATGAGGTACTTTATCACGAGGGGATCACCCCTTACACCATGAGTTGGGTTCTATTATATCCACCGTAGCTAGGCTATATCTCACTCACCACTAAGAAAAGGTGGAGTTGATTTTGAAATCAGATTTCATCCCCAATTCATGACCACATTGTTACCTTGCCACCTATGGAACAAGGTCATTGACATGTGCCACCACCTTGAGAGAAACATTTTATTGGCCAATTTTCAACTGTTTAGTCTCATTGGTCATCTCTAATGCAATAATTCATTACAATTGTGGGTTCTTCACCACTCATTTAGGGAATTATGGTGCCCTTGACTATGCAGGGTCCTCATAAGTTAGATGGGTTTCTAATGTCATATCCTCTAGCCGATGATCTGTCTAGTTTGGGGGCTCTCCCTCACCAGGAAAAACAAATCACCTCCCCTTATGTTGTTGTTGCTACTTTTTTTTGACTCTTTTTCTTCTGTATTTTTGTAATCTAGTGTTTTTGTATGCCCATGTGACATTTTTATTTTTTGTATGCCTTGTTTTTTACCAGCATGGATATTAGGTCGCGACTCTTTCTTATCACCTTATTATTGTATCCATATTTATTGATTTTCAATTAATATAATGATGCATTCCAATTAACAAAACAATAAAATCAAGTTGGATATAAATCTCTAGGTCAAGTTTAAATTAGGAGTCTAATGTATGTTGTGTTCATTCATTACGTTAGCTTTTATGTGAATTTTTTATTGGATATTTATTTGCATATTGATTAATTCAAAAAAAAAAAAAGATAAAGATAGGCATAAATTTTTTTTCCCATGGATTTCTCATTATATCATGATTAATGATTTTAATTTAGTTCATATTTTTTAAATAAAAATTTCAGCTCCAAACTCTAAATTATGGCTATATTATGATTTCTCCAAGTAAAAACAAATAACATATAAATGACACATAAATAGACATTAATTTTAAGGCGAAATTTTTCATATGATGATCAAATAGATATCAAATTTAACATTTTTCATTAATTGTTAACACCTAATGCCACCACCATCTTAGAGCATCATTGTATCATGATGTCTCTCACATATAAAAAATGTAGTGGCTTGGTATTCATGTATCACATTAAATGATGGCCTCAAAATATAAATATCAAGAACAAATATGGTATGAGAGAACAAACAACAATACTAAGCACAAATAAGGATCATATACTTGTAGAAACTCAAATTTGGTAATTTATACTTTTGACATTGTTGGTTATGACTGTTCTTCTTGGATAAGACAAATGCCCACATCGTATCCGCACTTAATAAATCTTGTTATATCTCTCCCAACTTTCTTATTCCTACACATTGACGTGTCATTAAATTATGAATGTAAATGCATAACATTAGTACTTAACCTTTGAATATCATAATACAACTTCCATATTTCACTCACCATCACCCTGCCCAAAATCATACACTAAGGTTAGGATGTAATTTATGTTCATAAACAACCTGTACAGTTTAGACTGACACGTCTTCCAAATTTTCTTTCAATTGCATTATTTTACTGGTTCTTCTTGTCCTCCTAGGTTGGCCTTTACATGACAAATTACCTTTGTAACCCTTTATAAACAAGTTTATATCACCTTATTCAATAACTTGGCTATCACTTAACACTCTCATGAGATATTATTGCAAATATGTTGGCGATAAAATTTGTCGATCGACAAATTGATGGGTATCTTGCTAACGCTTTGGGAATCTAAGTCCCTCTACTTGAATGATGCAACTCCATGTTATTGTGAGTGAACAAAAAATGAAATAAGTTGTTGTCCTTGAGGGTTGGGGATCCAATATGCACACTCCACCGTACCCGTGGAAAATATTTGCAATTTCTTGCGAGGGAGGAATTTCCTAGATGGTGGGGGAAGGGAGTGAGAAATAAGTAGGGAAAAACTAATTATGCAAGATGAAAATCATATTCTTGCCTAAATTAATCAAAAATTTCACATACACAATTATAGAAAGAAACAACTATGTTTATGACACCAACAATGAATGGAAACCATGCATCCAAAGCTGCACACATTCATGCATATGAAAAGGAAACAATTCCTTCCTTAATTGACATCTTCCACAAGTTGTATAATGCAAAGGGAGAGAGGAAAAATGAATTTGGAAAATAGAAGAATGTTATCTCTTTCATATATCTCCAAGAAATAATATCATTTTACAAAATTTGACCACACTTTAAGCATACAAAATTTACAACCCCCAAGAGTGAGGGTGCCATTACATTATATAGAATTTTGCTAGACTCCTCATCTACCTATTTGATTGTTTACCTTTCAAATTCCTTCATGACCTTTGATGTTCTTTCGCCACTTGTGACCTTTCAAATTCTTGACCTTTAGTGTTCCTTCATCAATGCAGACATTTTGAATTCCTGACCTTTGGTGTTCCTTCATCATGCAGGTTCCTGACTATGTCTTCTTGTTACGGTACATCAACACATTCTTGTCGACGTACTTCAACACCATCTTCTTGCTACAGTACGTCAACACATTCTTATGGACATGTGTCAACACTATCTTCTTGTTACTATACGTCATCACCTGCTTCTAGTTCCCGAATTCATCATCTTCTTCTTGTTCCTGGATGTCACCATTTTTTTCTTGTTCTTGGGCGTCATCTTCTTCTTCTTATTCCCGAACGTCGTCATTTTCTTCTTGTTCGCGGATGTCATCATTTTGGTCTCATTCCTGGAATTCATCATCTTATTCTTGTTCTTGGACGTCATCTTTTTATTATTTTTCCCAAACATCATCATTTTAGTCTTGTTCTCGGACGTCATTATCTTCTTCTTGTGCCCAGACGTCATCATTTTGGTGTTGAATGACCAAAATTCATTTCTTTGGTCCTAGGTCAAAATGTAATGAAATTTGGCCGTCCAATATATGAATATTTATGGAAAAGGTCTATTGAATTCAATGGAACTACTTATAAGTATTAAAAATGAATTATTTATCAAATTTTTTTTCCATATCTTCAATTTTCCCTCACGTTGTGCATTGGTGAGCTGAGTGGAAAGAAGAGTTTTCAATCACCACAGACTAACATATCATGTGGGTCATGAAGAATACTAAATATAATTACATCTGATATTTTTTTATGATCACAAATATTCATGAGACTCTTGAAACATTTTGGGAAAGTTACAACTTGTAGAAGGATTTTTGTGTCACCCCATCAAAAAAATTTCTATATCTCAATGCTCCCAAAATATTTCTTTGATGATTCCAACATGAACTAGGCTATGTTTTATTTCTAATGCCTAGGGTATTAGCTTCTAATTCTTCACGAGGCTCTAGAAACTCCTCAAACAAGGTGACTAGTTTTTTTAGAACATACATTTCCTAACACCTTGTTTACAAAGACCCAATTTCACATAACTTGTTCCTAAACCTTGATTTTCATCCAAAAGTTTCCTAAACTACCTCAGATGATTACATAGCTCTATCACACACTTCCTAAATGCTTAAAATTTTCCCTGTACATTTCTGGGGGGTGTTCACTAGGTGTAAAAAGTCTGAAAATAGACCTTTTTGGGCCTCCAGGAGCAATTTCTTCAGAGTGGATCAAATTGAATTCATGAACTGCTTCCAAACATATTACCTACACATGAAACACACTTTAATCTAGTTTTCATATCCCTCTCGACCATAATGGTGTTTATATAGTTAAGAGTTAGCCAAAGGACAAGTTTACATTGCCTGGTTCGGGGATTTTTGAGTGTAGGCTTAGTTGTCATTACAAAAGTTCTCAAATTTTCATGCTAGACATTCTTCATGACAACAAATGGCTCTAGCTTGGAGAATTTGTTTTGGTTTGAACGTAGTGAGACCGAAGCAAGTAGGAATCCCAGAATCTCAAGACACTAAGAGGGCCACTGCCTTATCCATTGGGCTTTATAGAGTTACACAACTTGCAAGATATAGACAGAAAGGAGGGACACACACGTGTGTGACTGAAAGTAAACATACCACATTGAAAAGGAAAAAACACACACAATAGGGAAAGTGAGAACACACACCTAATTCACGTATTGTATAATGTGGGGGAAAACCTGCTTTCACTGATGGTATTGTTTCAAATATTGTTCGTTGCGGGGAAACTCCAACGGTGTTCCATCCACATATGATAGAAGGAAGAAATTTTCTCCACAAGTCTCACAGATATGGAATGGACCTAGCCACAAAAAGTCAAACTTTCTGTGACTTCCCTTTGGCTCTCTTCGTTTGTCCTATAATATAACAAGATCTTTGACTTTCAATTCCCTAGCCTTCGCTCTCTTATCGAACAATTTTTTCACTTTCAACTGATGCTCCTTGATACAGTCCACTACTTTGAGCCTGTTTTCCTCTAACTTCTCAAGAAAAAATCCTGTTATTAATTACATCCCGATATTGGCCATCTTCTATTCCCTGGAGCAACTTGAGAGTTGGCATCTCGACCGTGACTGGAATCTTAGCTTTAATCCCATAAAGTAATTGGAACGGTGACATGCCAATTGCTTTCTTCGGCATTATCTTGTCGGCCTACAACACATCATAGAGTTTTTTGTGCCAATTTCTTTGAATTTCATCCAAATTTTTGTGGACTATTCTCACAATGTTCTTGTTACTTGATTCTACCTGACCATTCCCTTACGGGTAATAGTCTCACGAGTGAGACAGGGAGATTCCATAGCCATAGCATAATTCAATCAGCTCTCTGGAAGAGAAGTCTGTGGCATTGTCTACCATAATCTTTTGCGGAACCCCAAAATGAATGATGATGTTCTCCTTGAGGAAGTTACACACTATTTCAGTATTAGCTTACTTAGCCGGGATGGCTTCTACCCACTTTGTGAAATTTTTGGTAGCCGTGAGCATATAGGTGTGACTACCACTTGAGTGAGGATTGAAAACACCAATGAAATACAGTCCCCACTATTAGAAGGGATCCTCAATCACCACAGACCTAAGAGGAAGTGCAATAAGCCGAGGTCTCCCAATAAATTGTTGACATGCTTCACATCTCGAGACCCACATTTTTGTATCTACAAAAAGGGTAGGCCAATAATACCTACCATGAAGAATCTTATGAGCAGTGATCATTACTGAAAAGTTCTCACCACAGGCTTGATCATGGTACGCTTCCCAAAATTTTCTTTGTTGTTCTTTATCTACACACTTGAGGAAACATCCATTGAGTCCCCTCTTATAGAGTACGTGATTCCAAATGAAAAACTTGGCTGACCCGAGTTTGAGGGTTCTCCTTTGTTTGTAATCAAGATGACCATAACACTCACCATAGGTCATATAGTAGGCAATGTCTGCATACCATTTATCACTGGTGTTCACAAAAAGGACATGAGGTATGTCCTTGGTTAGAATTTGGAACAAAGGCATTCCTTTGTGTCATGTTGAGCCTTCAGAGCTTAATTTTCCGCTATCAACTTGCACACACCATTCCCTCTGACTAGGTTGGAAGGTCAGATCTCTAAACCATACTCTTGAATTTTTGCATCCCAATTTCCTCTTTTAGCTCTTAGGCCTTGCTGGTTTAGAATGGACTTGATAGCAGTTCTTGGGACTGTCGACACTAAAATTTTCCTCCGTAATTTCTATTTCATTAATGTATGTATTAGGAATAGGATGTTGTTAAGTATAATTAGTAGTAGCGTCCGATAGAAGATAACGGCGCTGCCAGTACGACGCCACCAATAATGTATAGTACGGTAATAGTCAAAAGTACAATAGGAATGTCGTGGTAAAAAGTAAATATTTGTCGTAAGTGGTCCGGTAATGTTAAAATGTCAAAGTTTGGGTAATTAGAGAAGTAGGGTCTACATGATTAGGAATTAGAAATATTATATTGGTAATAAGGACAAGGAGTGAGGTCATAAATATTTTGTGTATTTTATTTGTAAAAAATCTAAAAATGTGGAACCCATGTAAAATGATAAGGTTTATCTTATCTTAAAAGATAAGCTTACATGTACAGATAAGAGTTAAGGTATGGACTATGATTCGTCAGAGTGGATTTCTTATCCTATCTTAGAGATAAGATGGATAAGCCTCGAAGTTCTATAAATAGAGAGGCCACCCCCCTCATTTAGCATAGAAGGAAGTAGTGAGAAATATTGTAGGAAGTGTGCAAAGAAAGCCATCAGTTTAAAGGTGTGTTGAAGAAGCCATTAAGAGGTGTAATTGTAAAGTTTCTCCCATAGTATTGGTGAAAGGCAAGTGAAGTCAATAACACTTGAAGTACCTCATGGGTGAGATTGTAACAATTTCATGTTAATATTATAATTTACTTTGATATTTCAGATTTGTCATCATTCCGTCTTATCATAGTCGATGGTATTCTTGTGTTATGTTGTTGTTTTGTTTCCAGATTACATCCACCAAACTAAAGGTTGTGCATTAGTAAATAATCATAGCACGAGGAGTTCTCAGTGAAGAATTATCATAGAACCGGATTGGTGATGACATTTTGGTTCCGTTGCTGGGACCATTCCTCATTGGTGGATTTTCTGGATAGATATTCCCACTTAGTCAAAAATCAATTGGAGGGTAACCTTGTTTTTACTGTGCATAGTAGTTACCATGGTAAAGTCATTTTTGCCATGAATAGTAGTTACCATGGTAAATTCATTTTTGCTATGAATAGTATTTGCCACAGTAAAGTAACTTTTTACCGTGAATAGTATTTACCGCAGTAACTTCACTTTTTACCATGAATAGTGTTTACCACAAAAAAGTTAGTTTTTACCGCAGTAAGTCAAGTTTTACCATAGTTTACCGTGGTCATTTCTATTTTACTGTAGAAAGGTGTAAAGTCACTTTCTAGTATAGTGATTCCAATTATTTGTGCACATAAGTCTTGTTGATTGTACTTGTGGGTTGGTATTTCACGGTGGTTACTTTTGAAAATGGGAAAGATTCCTATTTTTTCAGCTCAATCTAATGAAGGTGCTTCTTCTTTCATTCAAGAGTTTAAACGATCTTGTATTTGTAATGGCCTCATAAGAAGGGAACAATGGATTGAATTTTTTCCTACCTTTTTGGATGGTTCAACACTTAGGTGGTTTGAAACACTAGGTGATAATGTGAAAAATTCATGGGATTTATTAATTGAAAGTTTTCTTGAAGAATTTGGTGAACAACAGAAATATGTAGATCTCATGATCAAGATCACAAAGCTATCCCAAGGAGAGAAGGAGAAGATAAGGGATTATCATGCTCGTGTTCTAGAGCTAAGGAGGAAGCTCGATGCCCAGATCCGGAAGGAAGGATTAGCGGATGGGTTGATGAATGGCATGGATAATCTCCTCTATAAGCACTTCATTCTTGGGATGAAGCCAAAGATTAGACAACGAGTGAAGTATGACCGCCCGGCTACCATTGAACAAGCAAAGGAGATTGCAAGAAGGCAAGAAGAAAGCATGGAAGATGAGCCCAAAGAAATTGTTGCTAAAGTAGAGCCTACACCAACACCTTTAGTCCAGAATCCACAACCACTCCCGGTGAGTACAAATATTTCTCCTAGTACATCTACTGAGTATGAAGATCTGCTCAAAAAGATGGGTCAGTTAACTATTAATCTTCTTCAAGGAAAAGAATTTAGTTCTCAGGGAAGAGATAGAGGTCCAAAAAGAAATATTTTTGAAGTTGTATGTTATGGTTGTTATAAAAAAGGTCATTATAAGTATAATTGTCCATATAGAGCTTCTACATCTGGTAAAGGAGATAATGATAAAGGAAAAGCACCTGTGAATTCTTTTGATGTAGTAGATAAGAGCAGAAATAATGAATTAGATGTGTTTGTAACAAAAAGAAAGAAAGAAAAAGATAATCAAGATGGAAATGATCGCAAGAAGATGAAAGGAGAAACTAATAAGAAACATAGGAGAAGAAAGCTGGATGTGCAGGATTTTCTGATTTCACAGGGGCAAGGACCATACTCCATCCTGGAAGATCTGTCCAAAAGGCTTGCAAATATTACATATGGTCAACTCTTGGCTATTTCTTCTGAGAAGAGGCGGGAGCTGCGACGGAGACTCAATGCTTGACGAAGAAAGGAGGTTGAGGTCCCTGTTTTGGAGGCAGAAGCGGATCCCTATGCTGCACAAGCTGAGGTATTATGTAATGGTATTTCAATTCATGATGTCTTAGTTGATGGAGGTGCTGCAGTTAATGTAATGACCGAGTCTGTAATGAATATGTTGGGTTTAAAAATAGATCGCCCTTCAACACTTATGTTAAGGTCATTAAATAAAGGAAAAACTAAACCAGAAGGTGTAGTTTCAAATGTGGCAATATCTGTTATGGGTGTTGTATGTGTGGTAGACTTTCAGGTGATGAAAAATGGTACTGTTGCGTACCCAATGCTGCTGGGAAGACCATGGCTAAGGAGAGTTCATGCAAGAAACTACTGGAATGAAGGTTTCATGACACTTGGACGTGGTAGAGAGAGGGTGAAGATAAACGTGATCCCTCGACATCATAAGGCAGAACCTGTGGATTCAAGTGATGAAATTGATGATTGGACATCCTCTGATTACTCTAGTACCAGTGAAGTGGACACTGAAGATGAAGAAAGTGAGGTTGATGTTTCAGTCATGGACATCCTTCCAGTCACACCAACTCATGACCCCATAAAATTATGTGAAGAAGAAGTTGATGATCGTCTCCAACAAATAAAGATTGGTGATGTGGTGATGGAGAGTGAGAAAGAATCCTACCTCTAGCTCTTTCGAAGGTACATACACCTATTCACTTTTGATTACAAGGAACTCCGTCAAGTAAGTTGGGTAGAACATTCTATTGAGCTGGTAGATGGTGCTAAGACCATAAAGCAAATGCCATATAGAATGAATCCTAATTTTTCCAAGACTGTAAAAGAAGAAATAGATAAGTTGCTTGATGTAGGATTCATATTTGTTGTGGAGAATTCAGAATGGTTTTCTCCCATTGTGATCTCAATAAAAAAGAATGGGAAGCTACGCATTTGTGTTGATTATAGGAAGCTCAATAAGGCAACAAAGAAGGATCATTACCCTCTTCCATTTTCAGATCAGATCTTGGACGAAGTAGCTGGCCAGGAGTGCTATAGTTTTGCTGATGGATATAGTGGCTACAACCAAGTTCATATAGCAAAGAAAGATTAGCTGAAGACCACATTCACCACTCCTTGGGGAACGTTTGCTTATAGAGTTATGCCTTTTGGGTTGTGTAATGCTCCAGCAACATTCTAGCGTTTGATGACTAGGGTGTTCGAACCCTACATTGGGACCTTCATCAGAGTATTTCTAGATGATTTTTACATCTATGGGAGCAAGTTGGACCACCTGCACCAGATGGAGACAACATTTCAAAGGTTAGATGAAGCACAAGCCTCACTAAACCCTACAAAGTGTGTCTTTGGATGTTCTAAAGGGGTTTTGTTAGGGCATGTTGTATCCAGAGATGGTATTGGTACTGATCCTGATAAAGTTTCAAAAATCAAAGATTTACCATTTACTATGAATAGAAGTAAGTTGAGATCATTCTTCGGCCATGTGGGTTACTGTAGAAGGTTCATCAAGAATTTCTCAAAGATTGCACAGCCACTAACCCAGTTCTTAAAGAAGGATGTTACTTATGAACCAGGAAATAAGGCGCATGAAGCTTTTGGACAACTGAAGGAAGCCCTGGTGTCTTCACCTGTTTTGAAGAATCCAGATTGGAGCAAGCAATTCATTGTGTACACTGATGCCTCAGATGCAGTACTAGGAAGTACTTTGAGCCAAAAGGATGAAAATGGGAATGAACATCCAATTTACTTTGGTAGCAGACAAATGAGCAGTGCTGAGGTAAATTATACTGTAACTGAAAAAGAGGCTCTGGCTATCATTTTTTTCATAAAGAAGTTTAGAAATTACTTGTTAGGGCAAAAATTTCTAGTTGTAACAGATCATCAGGCTCTAAAATATATTGTAAATAAGCCTAACCCATTAGGGAGGATAGCAAGATGGATAATTTTGCTACAAGAATTTGAATTTGATATTATAGATAGGCCAAGAAAGAAGCATGTCAATGCAGATGCACTCTCTCGAGCCTATGATGGTTTAGGATCATCTTGTGATGATGATGATTTCCCCGATGCAGCATTGTTATCCCTTGACACAATCCCTAGTGAATACATAGATATTTGGAATTATCTGAATGAATTCAAGTTTCCTGATGGTGCCAATGCAAAGACTAAGAGAAAGATTACTCAATCCAGTCATCCATATTCTATTCTACATGGAGTAATATTTCAAATAGGACCTGATGGACAGTACAAGAGGGCAGTTGGACGTGATCAAGGGAAGGAGCTGCTAGAAGAATTCCATAATGGTACATGTGGAGGGCACTTCTCTGGACAACTTACAGCAAGAAGGAGCTTGGATGCAGGTTATCACTGGCCCACTCTTTTTAAAGATTGTTATAATTATTGTAAGACATGTGATATTTGTTAAACACATGGTAACCGTAAGACTTCATCAGCACCATTATGTCCTATTCTTCCACTTGGTCCCTTTGAAAAGTGGGGAATAGACATTGTAGGTCCACTTCCAACTACCTCACGCCAAAATAAGTATATTGTAGTTGCCACAGATTATTTAACCAAGTGGGTTGAAGCTAGGCCATTAAAAACAACTTCCATGGATGAAGTGGCAAGGTTCATATATGAACGCATTGTCACCAGATTTGGTTGTCCATTAGAAATTGTAACAGATCAAGGAAGCCACTTCATTAATGAGGTGGTAGAAGCCCTAGTCAATAAGTTTTCTATTAATCACAGGAAGGCAATAACATACAAGCCAAACACAAATGGACAGGTGGAACGAACAAATTTTGTGTTGTGTCAAATTCTAGCAAAAGATGCAGCCTTGCAGGTACATAAGTGGGATAAAAGGATTCATGCAGCATTGTGAGAATATAGGGCAACATCAAAGTCAACAACAGGATACTCCCCATTTCAGTTAGCCTATGGCATTGATCCAGTTCTTCCTATTGAGTTTGATATTCCCACTGTAAGAGTTATGAAAAATGAAAGGATGAATGAAAGTGATTCAGTAAAAGAAAGGTTGGTACATCTTCATTTGCTAGAGGAAATGAGGGAAATAGCAAAGGATAGAAGCCATAAGAAGAAAATGAAGCAGAAGGAATACTTTGATCAAAAGATCCCTTGGTCTCCATTTCATGTGAATGACTTGGTTCTAGTATATGATTCCAGATACAAAAAAAGAAGACAGATAAAATTTCTTCCAAAATGGATGGGGCCCTACAAAATAGTAGCTGTGCATGAAAATGGTATGTACCGACTAGAGGAATTGGATGGCACTCCCATTACGAAATGGGTCAACCACAACAAGTTGAAGATTTTCCAAGCACCAGAATAGTCTACTCTGAGGACGGAGTAGAAGCTAGGAAGGGGGAAGATGTCGACACTAAAATTTTCCTCCGTAATTTCTATTTCATTAATGTATGTATTAGGAATAGGATGTTGTTAAGTATAATTAGTAGTAGCGTCCAATAGAAGATAACGGCGCTACCAGTACGATGCCACCAATAATGTATAGTACGGTAATAGTCAAAAGTACAATAGGAATGTTGTGGTAAAAAGTAAATATTTGTCGTAAGTGGTCCGGTAATGTTAAAATGTCAAAGTTTGGGTAATTAGAGAAGTAGGTTCTACATGATTGGGAATTAGAAATATTATATTGGTAATAAGGACAAGGAGTGAGGTCATAAATATTTTGTGTATTTTATTTGTAAAAAGTCTAAAAATGTGGAACCCATGTAAAATGATAAGGTTTATCTTATCTTAAAAGATAAGCTTACATGTACAGATAAGAGTTAAGGTATGGAATATGATTCGTCAGAGTGGATTTCTTATCCTATCTTAGAGATAAGATGGATAAGCCTGGAAGTTCTATAAATAGAGAGGCCACCCCCCTCATTTAGCATAGAAGGAAGTAGTGAGAAATATTGTAGGAAGTGTGCGAAGGAAGCCATCAATTTAAAGGTGTGTTGAAGAAGCCATTAAGAGGTGTAATTGTAAAGTTTCTCCCATAGTATTGGTGAAAGGCAAGTGAAGTCAATAACACTTGAAGTACCTCATGGGTGAGATTGTAACAATTTCATGTTAATATTATAATTTACTTTGATATTTCAGATTTGTCATCATTCTGTCTTATCATAGTCGATGGTATTCTTGTGTTATGTTGTTGTTTTGTTTCCAGATAACATCCACCAAACTAAAGGTTGTGCATTAGTAAATAATCATAGCACGAGGAGTTCTAGGTGAAGAATTATCATAGTGCCGGATTGGCGATGACAGGACCATCACTATGGTGTGAGAATTGAGAATGTAAAATCTAAAAAAATTCATTGATTTGACCACCACGTATGCATGCTTCTCCAACTGGTTGTAGTTCAACTCATGTTTCTTCAATGGGTAGCTCATGAAGGAAATGAGTGCCTCCACACCTTCTTCATTTTTTTGAACTAACATGGTGGAGAGGGTATGCTCAGAAGCATAACAATACATAATGAAATTTTTATCAAAATTGGGACATACCAAGGTCTAAGCTTTGGCAATGGCTCTCTTGATTACTTCAAACGTTTCCTTTCTATTATCACTCCATTTGAAGCTCGCCTGGGGTTTCATCATGGTTGTAATGTGCTTAGTCAACTCTACAAATTCGATAATGAAGCGCCAAAGGAAGTTGAATTTTCCAAAGAAGGAATAGACTTCCTTCTTGTTTGTGGGTAGGGACAATGCTTGGATAGCCTTCCCTCTTTTTGGATTGATGTTTGCCCCTTGCTTGTTTACAATGTGCCCAAGCATTCTTCCTTCAGTAACACCAAAAATGCATTTCTTGGGATTGAGGGATATACCATACTTTTGACACCTTATGAGTACCTGCTCCAAGTGTTCCAGGTGATACCTATGCTTTGTAAAGAAAATAGTCAAGTCATCAAGATATATGACAATACAATGTTTCATATCCTTGAATACTAAATCCATTGCTCTTTTGAATGTTTCATTGGCATTGATCAAACCGAAAGGCATTATGTTGTATTCAAAATTGCCCCAAGGTTTTGTAAAGGTTGTCTTGTTCCTGTCTTCTTCCGCCACTTCAATCTGGTTGTATCATGAGAAATCATCATTTTAGACCCAATGACTACCTACCGAATATGATACATGATTGAGAGTGGATAGTTATCCTTTAAATAAGCTTGATTCAGGTTTCAAAAGTCTACACAACTTCTTATCTCTCTATTATTCTTTCGCACAGGGACAATATTTTCTACCCACATTGAATGGTGGATAAGGAAAATGATTCGAGCATTGAGCATCTTCAACACATCTTCCTTGATTATCAGCATTTTTGGGATTATATGGTCGATGCTTCTGCTTGAAAGGCTTGGCATCTAGCTTCAGAGGAATTGAGTGGTGCACTTGTTTTAGTTGGAAGGACTTAAGTTTATCATAAGAATATGCAAGAACATTAGAATACTTTCTTAGCAATGAAACAAACCTTTGATTTTCCTTGGGTGAACAACACTCGCCAATGTTGACCATCCTTGGCGGCTCTATTGTACTAATGATTTCCTTTTCAAAATCAGTTAGGCACTGTGAAGATTGCTTTTCCTTCTCTTAGATGAACCTATCATGTTTATCAACCGAATCTTCTAGGGAGATGAGGCTTCTTGGGATATTATTTCCTTTGAGCTTGATCAATCCTTCAGAATCAATACCTTTTATCCCTTCTTTTACTAACTCCTGATGTGGGTTGTCACTACCTTCGTAGAAGAGGCTACTTAAATTATCTTTTTGTTCCAAAAAGGTGAGGAGTTATTTGTTATCATTGAAGACTTGTCAGTGGTTTGTATTGTTAGGCACACTCAGTCTGAAAACCATTTCTATAGTCACCTTATCTTTATCAAAGGATGGGTGAGGAGTCACTAAGGAGGCTAAGATTGCGAGGGAGTCCTCATTTTCATTTTGTTCGTGAGGAATGGCTTAGATGGAAAAAACATCTAAAGATTAAATACAATCCCAAAATTTGTTTCTATAATGCCTGATCCTTGGATTTTTGACATGATACTGGTCTCTTACTTGCTTGACTATCACTTCCACATCTCCTAGAAATTTCAATTACTTGATTCCCATATCTTCAGTAATGCCCATTCCCAGGAGGAGGGCCTCATACTCTACTATTTTGTTGGTATTGTCAAACTACAACTTATATAAAAATGGATACAACTCACTTGAGGGGTAAGTTAAGACAATACCCACTCTTGATCCAACACTAGAGTGACTACCATCGAAATCCATTGTCCATAATTGGTTTTCTTCATCCTCTGTAATAAGGGGTAAGTTCTCATTTCTTTCTAATGTACATAAATAATTCCACATTCTACTATCTTGGAACAAGATATTTGCTCTAGGATCCTTAGACTTATAAATTGTGTACTTTATCTTTCATATAGGAAACAAATTCGTCATTTCTCCTTTTACTGGAAAGGTCGCAGAAGATCAATCCATCCATATGTTACCACCCAGGTCTTGACAGAAAATTCTACTCAGTAGCATACCAAAGGATGTTGGTATGTCTACCACTAAGATGGTGAGCAACACCTTCTTATCTGGAAAGTCCGCCAAGGCAACTTGTGCATCTTTGATCCTTCCCACCAATGGTACTTCCTTAGATTCCATAAAATAACAAGAACCACTTTTTCATGTCAAAGTACACCCTGAGGTATTTCCAACTTTATTGGGCATGACATTATCAGAGGCTCTTGAGTCTATAATGCAATTATTTAATTAGTAGTATTTTATAAGGAGGGATACGTAGAAAGGTTCCACTTTATTGGTTTTTTGATGCACTTAGTGCAAACATATTCTGATTTAGAGTTGTGGGTGGTGTCAGCAGTAGGCCTTTAGGATTGGGATTTACATTCTTGACATGGTTTAGAAACCTCTCAAGTTGCTTCAGATGCATTTGCAAAAAAATAGTTTTAGAAATATAGACTATAGTCTTATTTTCATGTTCAATGTAATCAAACGAAGCTAAGGTGGCTGAACTTGATGTTCCAAAGGAAACAAAAGATTTGCATTGGGAAGATGGTGATACTTTGGGAATTTGAGAACTTTTGGTAAATGGGGCAGTGGGTTTGGAAGGAGTGGTTGGATTCTATTGAACATTAGAAGGCTTTGTAGGACTAGCTTTAAGCAAAAAATTAGCCTTATGTACAAAATTAGAACTTGGGGAAAGACTAGAGGACTTACTTGTCACGACAGTGGATTTATTTCTCACTATCAGATTTGGCTTCTCCTTCACTGACTCCATTGACGAAAAGAGTGGGGATCCTCGTTTGATTATCTTATTATGTGTGATTTCCACTGGCGGATCCTCCTTTGTCTTCTTCTTCACATCAGGTGTCAAGGAAGAGGCTCCCTTCTGATACTGAGAGTGGGTGAACATAACACATGAGAAGCTTGGTGCCTCTTCATCATCATCATCTTCGCTTCCGGATTGATATTCAATGAAACCATTTTGAGTATTACCATCCAATTCTTCAATTTCTAGGACATTTCCATCTTCATTATCTTGTTCTTCTGGTTCCTCCACTTCTTCTTCTTCTGCTTCATAGGGTGTATTTATTGGTGGTCCCTCAAGAGAGTTTTTGGGGAGGTGGGCATATCCTTTTCCGGTTTGGAGGATTTTCTTTTCTTGGGATATTCCTCATAGTGCTTTGGGAAAGTTGTTTATTGAAGGAAACTATATCATTTTCCATTTTCTGAACCATAGGATCTGTTGGGATGGAGCCGGAACTTTGACCTTTTTGCTTACTATTGGGATTCTTTACTTTTCCAGATAGGATCAAATCATCTTTCGTCTCAATGGCGTAGTCCTGTGCTTCTTTCAAATTTCTAGGTTAGAATATTATGAGGAAGAAACCAACTTTAGGTTGTTGAGCACTGATAAAGAATCTCTTCATGTTGTTATCTGAAGGCATGGCATCTTCAAGGGTTCTCTTGATTAACTTGTTGTACTTGGCTATGAAGTCTCTTATGGATTCAGTAGGCCCCTTCATCTGCACTAATTGTACTAATAGATCTTGACATTCCTCCATGGATTTGAATCTATTCTCAAAGCAAGTCTTAATATCATTCCAACATGTGATTGATTGAGTAGGTAGAAGGTAAAACCATTATGTTGCTTTTTCTTGCAAAGATTAAACAAATAGTCTAACAGATACATCTTCATGTTCTACTCCAAGTACGCCACAAAAAGTGATGAACGTAGCTACATGTTCTTCCGATAATTGAGAACCATCTCCTCTAAAATTTGGGAAGCTTTTTCTAGAACCTTGTGGCAACTTGTGAAGAGGTGGTGGGAGGGAAAGCGGACCCTTGTTTCTTCCCCAAGGTATAATGGTGCTTGGTCTATCTTTTTCAACCACTATAGATTTAACTACTGCTTCAGTTCTTTCTCTTTCCCTCACTCTAGCTACGGCTCTTGCTTCTGATCTTGCTTGGGCTCTTTCTATTTCTTAAATTTCATCTCTTTTTTCAGCTTTTTCTCTTGCTTCAGCTTCCACTTTTGCTTGAGATTCTTCTTCAGTTTCCATGTCAGTGAAGTTTTCAAAATCTTCAATCATATTTGGGAACTCTACATCCAATGGGTTAACACAGATTGGACCGCCAGTGAGAGTAGTTTGTGGAAGAAGGGGAGGCCTAGAATTTTTTATTAGTTCTTGCCTTCGCTCAAGTTCTTCAAATATTGGGTTTGTATTTCCTCCTTTCCTTTGTGACATAGTAAATATTCTATCAGCGAACTTACAAAATTGAGGTTAGCTTAGGCTCTTCTTTATTGTGCTTGAACTCATCTTTCTCTTTCTCATTCTTCAACATGTTGTTCTTCAGTATCTAACACTCTGGTGGCTATGAAGTACTGAGCAAAAGTTTCTCTGTTGTGTCAGATAACTTTCCTTAAGTTAGATACAATATATTCTTGAATATGGAATATAAATTCAGGCCTTTAGACAAGAGGGTTACTGGGAATAGCCATGGATATGAGACATGGGGCTCTTGTGGCTCCTCAACTTCCAATTTTTAATTTTTTGGATATTTGATTTTTTTTGTATTTTCTTCTGATCGTATTTTGGGTGCAGATTGTTGCCAAGTCTGCCCCATGGTGGGCACCAAAATTTTTTGGCGAGAAAAATTGTTGATAGATAAATTGATGGGTATCTTGCCAACGCTATGGGAATCTAAGTTCCTCTACTTGAATGACACAGCTCCATGTTATGAGTGAATAAAAATAAAATTTGTTGTTGGCCTTGAGGGTTAGGGATACAACAAACAGACTCCACTATACCCATGAAAAATTCTTGCAATTTATTGCAATGCAGGAATTTTCTAGATGATGGGGGAAGGGAGTGAGAAATAAGAGGGGAAAGACTAATTCTGCAAGTAGAAAATCAAATTCTTGCCAAAATTAATCATAAATTTCACATACACAATTATAGAAAGAAACAACTATTTTTATGACACCAACGATGAGAGGAAACCATGCATACAAAGATACACACATTCATGCATCTGAAAAGGAAACAATTCCTTCCTTAATTGACATCTTCCACAAGTTTTATAATTCTAAGGGAGAGAGGAAAAATGAATTTGGAAAATAGAAAAATGCTATCTCTTTCATATATCTCTAAGAAATAATCTCCTTTTACAAAATTTGATCAGACCTTGAGCATACAATATTGGAAACCCCCAAAAATGAGGGCGTCATTACATTATATAGAAATTTTCAAGACTCTTCATCTACCTATGTGACAGTTGACCTTTTAAATTCCTTCATGACATTTAATGTTCTTTCGCCACTTGTGACCTTTCAAATTCCTGACCTTTGGTGTTCCTTCATCAATGGCGACCTTTTGAATTCCTGATATTTTGTGTTCCTTCATCATGCAGATGTCTGACTATGTATTCTTGTTATGGTATGTCAACACATTCTTACATCTGAAAAGGAAACAATTCATTCCTTAATTGACATCTTCTACAAGTTGTATAATTAAAAGGGAGAGAAGAAAAATAAATTTGGAAAATAGAAAAATGCTATCTCTTTCATACATCTCCAAGAAATAATCTCCTTTTACAAAATTTGATTAGACTTTGAGCATAAAAAATTGGCAACCCCCAAGAATGAGGGTGTCATTACATTATATTGAATTTTGCAAGAATCTTCATCTACCTATGTGACAGTTGACCTTTCAAATTCCTTCATGACCTTTAATGTTCTTTCGCCACTTGTGACCTTTCAAATTCCCGACCTTTAGTGTTCCTTCATCAATGGTGACCTTTCGAATTCCCGATCTTTGGTTTTCCTTCATCATGCAGATGCCCGACCATGTCTTCTTGTTACGGTATGCCAACACATTCTTGTCAACGTACATCAACACCATTTTCTTTCTAAAGTACGTCAACACATTCTTATTGATGTGCATTGACACTATTTTATTGTTATCATATGTCATCACCTTCTTCTTATTCCCAGACGTCATTGTCTTCTTCTTGTTCCTGGACGTCATCTTCTTCTTCTTATTCTCAGACGTTATCATCTTCTTCTTGTTCGTGGACATCATCATTTTCTTCTTGTTCCCGGATGTCATCATTTTGGTCTTGTTCCCAAACATCATCATCTTCTTCTTGTTCCCGGATATCATCATTTTATTCTTGTTCCTAGACGTCATCATTTTGGTCTTGTTCCCAGACGTCATCATTTTGGTGCCGTAGGACCAAAATTCATTTCTTCACCTCGAGATCAAAATGTAACGAAATTTGGTCGTCCAATATATGAATATTTATGGAAAAGGTCTAATGAATCTAATGTAACTACTTAGGAGTATTGAAAATTAATTATTCATCAAGTTTTGGCAATATATTCAATTTTTCCTCATGTTGTGCACCAGTGAGCTGAGTGGAAAAAATACTTTTTGATCACCAAAGAATAACACATCATACAGGTCACGAAGAGGAATAAATATAATTAAATTTGAATTTTTTTAGGATCACAATATTCACGAGGCTCCTGAAACATTTATGGAAAGTTACAACTTGTATAAGGATCTTTGTGTCACCATGTCAGAAAACGTTTTACACCTCAATGCTCGCAAAATATTTCCTTCATGATTCCAACAAGAACTAGGATTTGTTGTCTTTCCAATTCCTAGGGTATTAGCTTCTATTTATTCATGAGTCTCCAAAAACTCCTCAAACAATGTGACTAGTTTTTTTAGAACATGCATTTCCTAACACCTTGCTTACAAAGACTCGATTTCACATAGCTTTTTCCCAAACCTTGATTTTCTTCTATAAATTTCCTAAACTACCTCGAATGATTACATATCTATATCACACACTTCCCATATGCTTCAAGTTTTCTCTGTACATTTCTAGGGGATGTTCACCAGGTGCAAAAAGTTTGAAAATGGGCCTTTTTGGGCCTTTAAGAGCAGTTCCTTCAGAGTGGATCAAAATTAATTCATGAACTGCTTCCTACTAGCTTACCTCCACATGAAACAAAATTTTAAATATCTAGCTAGCACATCCCTCTCAGCCATAATGGGGTTTACATAGTCAGCAGTTTGCCGAAGTGCAGGTTTACATTGCCTAGTTCAAGGATATTTGAGTGTGGGCTTCGTTGTCATTGCAAAAGTTCTCAATTTTTCATGATAAAAAAATATTATCATAAAATGCATGCAAGGCTCCATAAACCTTCCCAAACCTTATGCAAATCCATTAGGGTAGCCACTACCACAATTCTAAAGCACTCAACTAGGTCAAAGAGTTCAGATTCCATCATTTCCAAGTACTTAAAAAACCCAACTCAGTGTCTTCGTAAAAACAAAATCATCTCAAACATGGTCAAAGTTTTTCAAGTTTCCAACTAGTTGCATTCTTACAAATATTTCATGCGACATGGATAACTATGTGTAGTTTGATTCCTCTTCGAAGTAATGTTGACTTAGGTTTTTCATGGATAACACTTTAACCCAAAAACTAACCTTCTTGTAAGGTATCCCACCCATGGTTAGGGTTGAGTTTGATTAAAATGATTTCTAGTAATTTTGGGATTGTGTGACACTTAGGGTTTGATAATGACATATATTTCCAGACCACCAAAGGGCACAAAAAGTCTCACAATCCCATTCCAAGTAGGTCTAAGACCATATAATAGGTCCAAGATTGTATAATTGTTCATGGTTTATTTGTATGATTCCATACCATGATAGTTTCCAGTCACAGTCTCAAGAAAAAATCAACTACAAGTTCTTTATTTCCATTTTTTCTTGTTAGTGCACTATGATCTCTCATGTATCACTTCGTTTAGCTAAGTACATCTTCCCTCTCATGTATTAAATCTTGTATCATATTGCAATCATTAGTTACAAATATTAATGCATTATTTTGATATTGTATGATTAATGTTAAAAGTTGTAAACAAAAATTATGCACTTATTACTATTACATTACACCTCTAGTATGTTGTTACATACATGATTTATAAGAGTGAAGACACTAATGACACCTTTTCTTAGTCCTTATGTTTCCTTTGTTTGGTTTTGATTGTGACATTGTCTCATACTTCTTGGATTTACATCTTTTTCGTCGATTCACAGGGATCCATGTCCTCATTCTTGGTTCTATTTTTTTCTTGGCTTTATGGAGAGTAACGTCCAGTAAGGACACTGTCACCTGGGCGCTAGTGTCCCTTATGGGCTCTTTTGTCAATTCCTTTTAATTTTCTAAATTGTTGTTTGGTATTTAACTTTGGGTATTTTGTAATCTTCATTTCATAATTTTGGTCGACCTTTGGTGTCACTAAGTGTCGAAATTCAAACAAGGAAGTCGTATATATACACAACTTACTCACTATTATTACGGGTTGGGAAATTTAGGTTATTACTTCCTATTTACTACTTAGAAAAAGAGAAACATTTAAGGATTGCATTTGGGTTGTATCATTCACGGCATAGGAGGGGCTATTTTTTAATTCCATCTCACACATTCATCTTGGGGAATAGTGGTTGTAGCTTGTTATCTTTGTTCGACTGACACAAGGGAAACATAGCTTCAAGGGACACTGTTTTCATGTACAAACACTGGATTACATTGAATCTTAAATTTAGTGAAACACTTGGTGAAAATCACATTGGGGTGACTACCAAGGTTGGTCTAAATGAAGCATTTGCATTATTTATTTCATCTCATGTGTGCTTAAGACTTTTGTAGGTAGCTAGGGTTTGTTTTTTATGTTCAGGTGTGACATTGAAACCCTATAAAAAAGTGGATGCAACAAAGAGAGAAATGAAGAAGACATTATCATTCATTGAAAAGATCATATCCAGGGTTGTTTTCGGGACACTAGCACTCAGTTCAGACACTAACACATGAGGCAGTCCTGTCCTCCTTTGAGTGATAATATTTGGAGGAATTTTAGGTATCTTTTTTCTAGACGAAGCACACTCAATCTAGATCCAACATGTTCCACTTAATTTCCATCCTATAATCATTCTAGAAGTGTCAGTTAGAAGATAAATCACTTTTATCTGCCTATTATACACACTTGTTTTCTAGTGGATGTTAGATCTTTCTTATTACTAGTATATTTGTTTGATCTCAATCCTCTAATAAATATTTAATTCTATTCAATCATTTAATGAACCCGTTTATTGATCGAATCCTAGCTTTCCCTAGGATCCCCCATTTTGTGAGTTCCTAATGGCTTACCAAAAAGTGTTTTGAACCCATCGTCTCAAACCTCCTTCCCCAAATTATGATCATATTCCTATGGCTTGTCTCCAACCTATTTTTGATAAATTCCCAAGAGGAACCTTCCTTCTACCATAAGTCGCATACTAATGCTACATATCATCCCAAAATTTCTTGTCTTTACAAAGCTTATAAACCCTCATCTTGATGTTTCACTCCTAGCAACCATTGAGGCTACTAGTTAATGTGAATATGATAGTGATGTTGGTTCTCTTACTACAAATCATACATGTGTCAAGGATTTAGTTAATTTTTTAGATGAAGGTCTTGTTAATGATGCTTGTGATACATATACTTCTTTTGATGTTGTAGATGTTATCCTGAATGGCCCTTGTCCACTTCTTTTTCTCCTTTACTTACATACGAACAAATCATTAGAACTTATCTTATTGTTGTATATAATGATGTTAATGTTGTCATGTGTTTTTACAAGGGAAAAATTCAAAATTAAGACATGACAACTCTATCCTAGTGTCAAATTTGTTACTTGTAAGCCCTCTTAAGCACTTCTTCAGATCTATTTTCCCTCTTTGTAATACCTATCCTCATCCTATAATTACTCATGTGTGTTGTAGTAACCTTTCCCATGTGTTTGAAATGTAGAAATGAGGTCATGAAATCCTTCTGATGCAGTACTTCTCAAGGTATATTCTTCAGTGAACCTAGAAAGATTATTTCTAGCCTTTCTAGGACACGTGTACATCTTCCAGGAGATATTTGAAGGCCCAAATTCATCAATAAGTGGTTTTTAGGATCCAAGAAAATTGTGTAAGTGGTTTAAGAATATTTAGGGAAGATTTTAAGGTTTGGGAATAAGTTCAGTGAAAGGGGGTTTTTGAAGGAAAAGGAGCTTGTAGTTCAAAATAACACCTGAGCTTCAGGAAGCGATTTCAAGATCTTTGTAATGAGTTAGAGGTAAAAAAATATACCATTGGAAATATGATTCAATCCTCTATATGATGGTATTCTCATATTTTTCACAAAACACAATCGCGTCTTCCTACAGTCTATTTTCACCAAGCACAACCTACGGTCCTAAGAAAAAGGCTATTTTCTAGGGATTTTAGGGAAGAATCAAATCAAGGGACCCATCCCATTCATCTTAAAATTATTTTTGAATTCAAATTAATATAAATAAGTGCCAAAAAATACCTCTAGATGCTCCAGAAACTTCGTCGTCAAGTCTATCTCCAAGTTAAGCTTTCGGGGCTTAGCCATTTTCAAGGGTGGACACATGCCATTACTAGGTGATGGCACACTTTTTTGTCCCATATGTCCTATCCCCTTGCAAAATTTGGGACAAAAAAATATTCCCACACCCAGTTAATCCCCATGGGTCATCATGTGACCTCAACGAAGCCCAAAATTGCAAGACAAACCCCTTCTAACCTAATCCTAGCTCTTCCCATTGCGTAATCACAAAGTGCCACTTGTCACTCCCATGTGAGGGTACACTTTTCTATACCATATTTCCCACCCCTTGGGATAGTTAGGGCACAAAAATTTTCCCCATGCCCATATTATCCCTTGATTCCTCATATGGCCCTAGGAAGGCTTCGCAAGCCATTTTTTAGCCCACTCTCCTCTCCACCTCATCAAATTGCCTTCCACCATTTGTCACTCCCAGAAGAGAGTAAATTTTTCTACCCCATATGTCCAATCCCTTTGGGACAGTTATGAATTTCATCACTAATCCGGCACTATGATAATTCTTCACCGGGAACTCCTCGTGCTATGATTATTTACTAATGCACAGCCTTTAGTTTGGTGGATGTAATCTGGAAACAAAACAACAAACATAACACAAGAATACCATCGACTATGATAAGATGGAATGATGAAAAATCTAAAATATCAAAGTAAATTATAATATTAACATGAAATTGTTACAGTCTCACCCATTAGGTACTTCAAGTGTTATTGACTTCACTTGCCTTCCACCAATACTATGGGAGAAAATTTACAATTACACCTCTTAATGGCTTCTTCAACACACCTTTAAACTGATGGCTTCATTTACACACTTCATACAATATTTCTCACTACTTCCTTCTATGCTAAATGAGGGGGGTGGCCTCTTTATTTATAGAACTTCCAGGGTTATCCATCTTATCTCTAAGATATGATAAGAAATCCACTCCGAAAAATCATATTCCATACCTTAACTCTTATTTGTACATGTAAGCTTATCTCTTAAGATAAGATAAACCTTATCATTTCACATGGGTTCCACATTTTTAAACTTTTTACAAATAAAATACATAAAATATTTATGACATCACTCCTTGTCCTTATTACCAATATAATATTTCTAATTCCTAATCATGTAGACCCTACTTCTCTACTTATCCCATCTTTGACATTTTAACATTACCAGACCACTTACGACAAATATTTACTTTTTACAACACTCCTATTGTACTTTGATTGTTACCGTACTCTACATTATTGGCGGCACCATACTGACGGTGCCGTTATCTTCTATCAGATGCTACTACTAATTACACTTAACAACATCCTATTCCTAATACATACATTAATGAAATAGAAATTACGGAGGAAAATTTTAGTGTCGACATCTTCCCCCTCCCTAGCTTCTACTCCGTCCTTGGAGTAGACTATTCTGGTGCTTGGAAAATCTTCAACTTGTCATGGTTGACACATTTCGTAATGGGAGTGCCATCCAATTCCTCCAGTCGGCATGCACCATTTTCATGCACAACTGCTATTTTGTAGGGCCCCATCCATTTTGGAAGAAATTTTCTCTGTCTTCTTTTTTTATATCTGGAATCATATACTAGAACCAAGCCATTCACATGAAATGGAGACCAAGGGATCTTTTGATAAAAGTATTCCTTCTGCTTCATTTTCTTCTTGTGGCTTGTATCCTTTGCTATTTCCCTCATTTCCTCTAGCAAATGAAGATATACCAACCTTTCTTTTACTGAATCACTTTCATCCATCCTTTCATTTTTCATAACTCTCACAGTGGGAATATCAAACTCAATAGGAAGAACTGGATCAATGCCATAGGCCAACTGAAATGGGGAGTATCCTGTTGCTGACTTTGATGTTGCCCTATATGCCCACAATGCTGCATGAATCCTTTTATCCCACTTATGTACCTGCAAGGCTACATCTTTTGCTAGAATTTGACACAACACAAAATTTGTTCGTTCCACCTATCCATTTGTGCTTGGCTTGTATGTTGTTGCCTTCCTGTGCTTAATAGAAAATTTATTGACTAGGGCTTCTACTACCTCATTAATGAAGTGGCTTCCTTGATCTGTTACAATTTCTAATGGACAACCAAATCTGTTGACAATGCGTTCATATATGAACCTTGCCACCTCATCTATGGAAGTTGTTTTCAATGGCCTAGCTTCAACCCACTTGGTTAAATACTCTGTGGCAACTACAATATACTTATTTTAGCATGAGGTAGTTGGAAGTGGACCTACAATGTCTATTCCCCACTTTTCAAAGGGACCAAGTGGAAGAATAGGACATAATGGAGCTAATGAAGTCTTACGGTTACCATGTGTTTAACAAATATCACATGTCTTACAATAATTATAACAATCTTTAAAAAGAGTGGGCCAGTGATAACCTGCATCCAAGATCCTTCTTGCTGTAAGTTGTCCAGAGAAGTGCCCTCCACATGTACCATTGTGGAATTCTTCTAGCAGTTCCTTCCCTTGATCACATCCAACTGCCCTCTTGTACTGTCCATCACGTCCTATTTGAAATAATACTCCATGCAGAATAGACTATGGACGACTGGCTTGAGTAATCTTTCTCTTAGTCTTTGCATTGGCACCATCAGGAAACTTGAATTCATTCAGATAATTCCAAATATCTATGTATTCACTAGGGATTGTGTCAAGGGATAACAAGGCTAGATTGGGGAAATCATCATCATCACAAGATGATCCTAAACCATCATAGGCTCGAGAGAGTGCATCTGCATTGACATGCTTCTTTCCTGGCCTATCTATAATATCAAATTCAAATTCTTGTAGCAAAATTATCCATCTTGCTATCCTCCCTGATGGGTTAGGCTTATTGACAATATATTTTAGAGCCTGATGATTTGTTACAACTATAAATTTCTACCCTAGCAAGTAATTTCTAAACTTCTTTACAACAAAAATGATAGCTAGAGCCTCTTTTTCAGTTACAGTATAATTTACCTCAGCACTGCTCATTTGTCTACTCCCAAAGTAAATTGGATGTTCATTCCCATTTTCATCCTTTTGGCTCAAAGTACTTCCTAGTGCTGCATCTGAGGCATCAGTGTACACAATGAATGGCTTGCTCCAATTTTGATTCTTTAAAACAGGTGAAGACACTAGGGCTTCCTTCAGTTGTCCAAAAGCTTCATGTGCCTTTTTTCCTGGTTCATAAGTAACATCCTTCTTCAAGAACTGGGTTAGTGGCTGTGCAATCTTTTGAGAAATTCTTGATGATCCTTCTATAGTAACCCACATGGCCTAAAAATGATCTCAACTTACTTATATTCATAGGACATGGTAAATCTTTGATTTTTGAAACTTTATCAGGATCAGTACCAATACCATCTCTGGATACAACATGCCCTAACAAAACACCTTTAGAACATCCAAAGACACACTTTGTAGGGTTTAGTGAGGCTTGTGCTTCATCTAACCTTTGAAATGTTGTCTCCATATGGTGCAGGTGGTCCAACTTGCTCCCATAGATGTAAAAATCATTTAGAAATACTCTGATGAAGGTCCCAATGTAGGGTTCGAACACCCTATTCATCAAACGTTGGAATGTTGCTGGAGTATTACACAACCCAAAAGGCATAAATCTATAAGCAAACGTTCCCCAAGGAGTGGTGAATTTGGTCTTCAGCTGATATTTCTCTATTATACGAACTTGGTTGTAGCCACTATATCCATCAGCAAAACTATAGCACTCCTGGCCAGCTACTTCATCCAAGATCTGATCTGAAAATGGAAGAGGGTAATGATCCTTCTTTGTTGCCTTATTGAGCTTCCTATAGTCAACACAAATGAGTAGCTTCCCATTCTTTTTTATTGAGATCACAATGGGAGAAACCCATTCTGAATTCTCCACAGCAAATATAAATCCTGCATCAAGCAACTTATCTATTTCTTCTTTTACAGTCTTGGAAAAATTAGGATTCATTATATATTGCATTTGCTTTATGGGCTTAACACCATCTACCAGCTCAATAGAATGTTCTACCCAACTTACTTGACGGAGTTCCTTGTAATCAAAAGTGAATATGTGTATGTACCTTCAAAATAGCTGGAGGTAGGATTCCTTCTCACTCTCCATCACAACATCACCAATCTCTATTTGTTGGAGACGATCATCAACTTCTTCTTCAGATAATTTTATGGTGTCATGAGTCGGTGTGACTGGAAGGATATCCATGACTGAAAAATCAACCTCACTTTCTTCATCTTCAGTGTCCACTTCACTGGTACTAGAGTAATCAGAGGATGTCCAATCATCAGTTTCATCACTTGAATCCACAGGTTCTACCTTATGATGTCGAGGGATCACATTTATCTTCACCCTCTCTCTACCACGTCTAAGTGTCATGAAAGCTTCATTCCAGTAGTTTCTTGCATGAAATCTTTTTAGCCATGGTCTTCCTAGAAGCAATGGGTACGCAACAGTACCATTTTTCATTACCTGAAAGTATACCACACATACAACACCCATAACAGATATTGCCACATTTGAAACTACACCTTCTGGTTTAGTTTTTCCATTATTTAATGACCTTAACATAAGTGTTGAAGGGCGATCAATTTTTAAACCCAACATATTCATTACAGACTCGGTCATTACATTAACTGCAACACCTCCATCAACTAAGACATCATGAATTGAAATACCATTACATAATACCTCAGCTTGTGGAGCATAGGGATCCACCTCTACCTCCAAAACAGTGACCTCAACCTCCTTCCTTCGTCGAGCATTGAGTCCACTTCGCAACTCCCGCCTCTTCTTAGAAGACATAGCCAAGAGTTGACCATATGTAATATTTGAAGGCCTTTTGGACAGATCTTCCAAGATGGAGTATGGTCCTTGCCCCTGTGAAATCAGAAAATCCTGCACACCCAACTTTCTTCTCCTATGTTTCTTACTAGTTTCTCCTTTCATCTTCTTAGAATCATTTCCATCTTGATTATCTTTTTCTTTCTTTCTTTTTGTTACAAACACATCTACTTCATTATTTCTACTCTTATCTACTACATCAAAAGAATTCACAAGTGCTTTTTCTTTATCATTATCTCCTTCACCAGATGTAGAAGCTCTATCTGGAAAATTATACTTATAATGACCCTTTTTATAACAACCATAACATACAACTTCAGAAATATTTCTTTTTGGACCTCTATCTCCTCCCTGATAACTAAATTCTTTTCCTTGAAGAATATTAATAGTTAACTGACCCATCTTTTTGAGCAGATCTTCATACTCAGTAGATGTACTAGGAGAAATTTTTGTGCTCACCGGGAGTGGTTGTGGATTCTGGACCAAAGGTGCTGGTGTAGGCTCTACTTTAGCAACAATTTCTTTGGGCTCCTCTTCCATGCTTTCTTCTTGTCTTCTTGCAATCTCCTTTGCTTGTTCAATTGTAGCTGGGTGGTCATACTTCATTCGTTGTTTGATCTCTGGCTTCATCCCAAGAATGAAGTGCTTACATAGGAGATTATCCACGCCATTCATCAACCCATCCGCTAATCCTTCCTTCCAGATCTGGGCGTCGAGCTTCCTCCTTAGCTCTAGAACACAAGCATGATAATCCCTTATCTTCTCCTTCTCTCCTTGGGTTAGCTTTGTGATATCGATCATGAGATCTGCATATCTATGTTGTTCACCAAATTCTTCAAGAAAACTTTCAGTTAATAAATCCCATGAGTTTTTCACATTATCACCTAGTGTTTCAAACCACCTAAGTGTTGAACCATCTAAAAAGGTAGGAAAAAATTCAGTCCATTGTTTCCTTCTTATAAGGCCATTACAAATACAAGATCGTTTAAACTCTTGAATGAAAGAGGAAGCATCTTCATTAGATTGGGCTGAAAAAATAGGAATCTTCCCCATTTTCAAAAGTAACCACCGTAAAATACCAACCCACAAGTACAATCAACAAGACTTATGTGCACAAATAATTGGAATCACTATAATAGAAAGTGACTTTACACCTTTCTACAGTAAAATAGAAACGACCACGGTAACTATGGTAAAACTTGACGTATTGCGGTAAAAATACTGTGGTAAACACTATTCACAGTAAAAAGTGAAGTTACTGCGATAAATACTATTCACGGTAAAAAGTGAAGTTACTGCGGTAAATACTATTCACGGTAAAAAGTGACTTTACTGTGATAAATACTATTCATAGCAAAAATGACTTTACCATGGTAACTACTATTCATGGCAAAAATGACTTTACCATGGTAACTACTATGCACAGTAAAAATAAGGTTACCCTCCAATTGATTTTTGACTAAGTGGGAATATCTCTCCAGAAAATCCACCAATGAAGAATGGTCCCGACAACGGAACCAAAATGTCATCACCAATCCGGCACTATGATAATTCTTCACCGGGAACTCCTCGTGTTATGATTATTTACTAATGCACAACCTTTAATTTGGTGGATGTAATCTGGAAACAAAAAAACAAACATAACACAAGAATACCATCGACTATGGTAAGATGGAATGATGAAAAATCTAAAATATCAAAGTAAATTATAATATTAACATGAAAATGTTACAATCTCACCCATGAGGTACTTCAAGTGTTATTGACTTCACTTGCCTTCCACCAATACTATGGGAGAAACTTTGCAATTACACCTCTTAATGGCTTCTTCAACACACCTTTAAACTGATGGCTTCATTTACACACTTCATATAATATTTCTCACTACTTCCTTCTATGCTAAATGAGGTGGGTGGCCTCTTTATTTATAGAACTTCCAGGCTTATCCATCTTATCTCTAAGATAGGATAAGAAATCCACTCTGACAAATCATATTCCATACCTTAACTCTTATCTGTACATGTAAGCTTATCTCTTAAGATAAGATAAACCTTATCATTTCACACGGGTTCCACATTTTTAGACTTTTTACAAATAAAATACACAAAATATTTATGACCTCACTCCTTGTCTTTATTACCAATATAATATTTCTAATTCCTAATCATGTAGACCCTACTTCTCTACTTATCCCATCTTTGACATTTTAACATTACCGGACCACTTACGACAAATATTTACTTTTTACAACATTCCTATTATACTTTGACTGTTACTGTACTCTACATTATTGGCGGCACCGTACTGATGGCGCCGTTATCTTCTATCAGACGCTACTACTAATTACACTTAACAACATCCTATTCCTAATACATACATTAATGAAATAGAAATTACAGAGGAAAATTTTAGTGTCGACAGGACATAAAAATGTTCCCATGCTCATCCCTTGCTTAGGTTCCTCATATGACTCAGTCTCAACCCCCCAGATGCTTATTATTTGCTTTTTCTCTCCTCTGCCAAGCAATCACATAGTGACACTTTCCATGATCAAAAGAGGGCACATTTTTCTTCCCCATCCATCCATCCCTTTCGGATAGTTGGGACAAAAAAAAATTCTCATGTCCAAGATGATCAAAAATAAAAAAAATTACAAATCCTCTAATTGTCGTGCTTCTTCCTTCCATGTGCATACGAGAGAGATGTTGTCGGAAGAATTTTAAAAATACATTGAAACTCATTGCCACTTAATTTTTCGTTCTAGAAATCCATGAATGTTGTTACAAACCCCCCATTAAATTTGTAATTTTTTTTATAAACCATGTCAAATTTCTCTCAGAACATCCATAGTTATCAGAATGAAGATTTTTCACTACCGACAAATGAAGGAATTGATCATATCATGGTTTGAGATGATTTTTATTATCCTAAGAATATATTTGATATATGAATGTTATTGACTCCATTAATGGCTGCCATGCAAGCTTCAGACCTGAAATCCTCACTAGGGAAATTTTCTTTTTTGATTTCCAAACATTCTAGCAGGCGAAACACGGTGAAATTTGGAGCACAAGATCACGACAATGAGTTGAATATGAAAATAATGTTTCCATCGCAAACCGAGATCATTTTTTTCACTTTCTAAAAATAGCATATTGTATGCCCTTCCACATGCTAAAAATAGTAAGTCCTCGAATTACAATTTCGAATCACCTAGAATAGTAAAAAAGGTGCAAAATGGAAGGTAGGGAAAAATTGGTAATTTCCCCACAATAACAAGTCTGGAAAAAACACTTGCTAAAAATATAAAGTAGATAAAAATAGAAATGTATCATCAATAGAGGGAAATTGGAATGTGCCAAAAGGTTCAAGAGGTCATATTTGGGCAAAATAGGTGATATGTCCCGAAATAGTAGGTCATGGTCGTTCTTGGTAAAATAGAAAGTCTTCATTTTGGGTGTAGAAAGTTACAGATAGATCTATTTTCACAATGGGTCTTGCAAGCATCATATTGAGTTCATTTGTGTCTAGAAGCATGAAAAATCATCTAGGTGCCTAGAAGGAAAAATATAGTGACATTGTGTAGTTAGAAGAGATTCAAAAAGAGTCCAAGCTTAGTTGAAATTCAAGCTAAGAGGTCATCATTGCTCATTTGTCAAGGTGGATTCATCATCATATCTTAGTGAGTTGGTCAGAGTGAGTTGAGTAATTTGAGTTGGGTGAGTCAGTGAGATAGTTGGTTTTAAGTGTTTTAGTTGATTGAGATATCTATGAAAAGTGATCCAAGAAAGATGTCATATCTCTTAGAGCAGTAAAGGTAAAGTTTATAATCTTACAACACAGTGTGTAGAATAGGGATGCAAGTGTTAAGAGGTTTGAGCATCGTGAACGAAAATTGTAAAAGCCTAAATAATAAGAGAGTGATCATCACTCTCATTATGAGATCAAGATTGCATCATCATGGGTGAGTTTCATGTTCATCTCGAGTTTACATTAGGATGTATTGAAACAATGTTTCTAAACACTCATTCAGTGGTCTAGGGTGTCTGTGCATTATGAAAAGGAGGAGACTATGATCATCATCAATAAGTTCTTCATCAGAAGGAGCTTCTTCAACAAGTTCAATCAATCCCCTTCCCTTCTTCTCTTCTCTCCCTTTCTTCTAATTCTTCATTGTACGTAATCATGGTATTTTGTCATATTCACTCAAGTAACAAAATTTGTAATTTGTAAAAATATTCTCTCAAAATTATAAGAGAGATACTAAAATTTTTGCTTCTAGGGGAAATTGAAAGGTCACAAGTGGAATAGGAACACAAAGAGTCATGTAGGGGGAGATGAAAGGTCAATTCACAAGGCTATAAATTGGGATGGCTTCTCCATTCCAAAGGATCCTAAAATCCCAAATTTTAATTCTTGGTAGCAATTATGAATTGTTGTATTGATTGATTCTTTATATTCATCACTACACAAGAAATGAAAGTTACATTCTTCCTTTTCTTTTTCTCATGTTTCCTCTGTTATCTCTTTTGTACAAGTTTGCAAATATATCAATAAAGATAGGAGTTTCATGCTTTTCTAGATGAGTGAATAAGTGAAATTTTATGTTCATGGTTTCACCTTATCTTGATATAACTAGCAAGGTTGTTATTCTTTCTAATTTTGTGTGTTCATATTTCTATTTAATCCTCGTAAGAATCTAAATTTTCCTACTTGCAATATCAATCCCTCTCTTAATTTCCCATTCCCACATTCCTAGAAAATTCCTCCCTTGCATAAATCGCAAGCATTTTCCTCAAGTGAATTCGAGTGTGCCTGTTGGATCCCCAACCTCTTGGTCAAAAAACAATTTTAATTTTAATTTACACAAAATAATGGGAGATGCCCCATTCAATGTAGAGGGACCTAGTCCCATGAGTGTTGGTGGAAACACCTAATTTTCCATATAAAAAATTATTTCACAAACAATTTTTGGTGGATCCGTTGGGGAGAAATATTCCCTTGTTCACCCAAAAATATCTCTGTAAAATACAAAAAAAACCAAAAAAAATTACTTGAATGATCAAAAATCCTTTTTGTAAACCACTTGAGAAAATATGGTAGAAAGACAATACCCCCGAGATGATCATGTAGGTGGCATTGTTGACCCCACATTCGAGGAACAATAAAGAGCTTATTTTAGAATTCCTATTATATCAGTAAGAAGAAAAATTCCTGAAAATCCTCTTGAAAGACATATTGAAGAGCCAATTGTTGAACCACTAGTCTTCATTCCACACGAAGAAGAAAGAGAGGAGGAAGAAATGGAAACACAAGCACATGTACCATGGGGACTAAACATTGGTCCATTGGCTTTGGCTCCACCACTCCATGAACTGCCACAAGGGTCAAGAAATAACTTCCAAAAATTATATGGAGATGGCAAGAAACATCCTGATGATCATATCACAACCTTCATCATATCCCGCGACATCCTTGGAGTGAAATACAAAGATGTTGTTGTGTGGTTGTTCATGGAAACATTGCAAGATGCAACGAAGGAAAATGTTCTACTAATTTCCATTATGATCAATCTCCAATTGGGGTGATATCAAAAATAATTTTGATTAGAGGTTCAAGACTACAAAAGATGCTCATGCCCTCCTTATTTAAATCAATCAGATGAAGAAAGAGCCACAAGAATCCATGAGGGACTTCATGGAAAAATTCAATAAGATGATCAACAAATTTCCCATCGTTACTCTTCCCATTGCAGATAATTTGAATATGTTCTTTGTGAATGCTCAATTTCCTGAAGTAAGCTTCATACTGTGGAGAGTTCAACCACAAGATTCAGATGACGCTCAAGAAATTGTTGTGGAGGTGGAAGATGACCTCATCTTTTCAGGTAAGATCAAGAATCCTTTGATGAAAGATAAAACCCAAAGTTCTAAAGATAAGATAACTAATTCAATGTTGTAGAAGTTTGCAAATGAATTGACTATGCTAAAAAGGGAATTTGCTCAACTAGAACCTCATCTAAACTAAAATAGAAATTAGATTGTAGGAGCACCCTGAAGGCTTGCCTTGGAGGCTCCACTGGACAATACAATATGTGAGAGAAATGAACATGAAGAAGAAGAAAATTTTGAATCAGAAGTCGAAGATGAAGGAGAAAGAGAACGTGCTTGGATCGGTTTTTGTGAATGAAAACTTGATGATGAAGATCCCATAGATAGTTACTCATATGCGATGTTCCCTTGATCACAAAAGGAGAAATAAGGCCCTTCTTCTACTACCCATGCTAATAAATTGAATCCTCAAATGGTGAATTTGAGAAAAAATAACAACGAAATGGGGATCATCAAAGTCTGCTTCAGAATGGTCAGCTGAGAGGAAGCATGGGATCACTCTAGCCAAGAATTATTTTTCCTCTTAGAGTAAGTCTCCTTCAACCTCTTTTGAAAAATCTATTTCTGCTATTCCTAAGAATTTCCATGTCAAAACTGCCATAACCCATGATGTTCCAATCACCTCTTCACCATTTGATATCATTGACCATTTTAAAAGATCCAAAGTTCAAATTTCCAAATTTGAGTACTTGAGAAATCATCCTAAGAAATTTTTTCATTATATCAAAGGAAGTAGCCATATCTCATGTCCTAAAGATGCCACCACCAAAGAATCACCTTGTGTAGCTCAATCCACTCCAAATTTCAATTGTATTTCCTCCACTCCCTTCACCTCTAGGAAGGTAGAACCTTTCTACATAGCCTTGTTAGTCAATGGGTATAAGCTAAAAAATTACATCATTGACTCTGGTGCCTTAGACAACATTGTGCCCACAAAGTTTTCTAAATCCCTAGGCCTCTCCCTTTCCCCTACCTCTAGCTAGTGTCTTTCCATGGAAATGAAACAAGTGCCTCTCATTGGATAAATAAAAAATGTTGAGGTATCATTGGCATATTTCTATGATAAGAAAATCACAATGAGAATCTTGTAGTAGACATGCCTACCTCATATGGTATGTTTTTGGGTTGAATCTTTTGTTAAGATGTCAGAGGGGACATGTAATTGGATCGGTCACACATGACCATCCCAGTCAATGGTAAAACAAAGAAACTACTTCCCATCAGAAAAATGAAGTATACTATGTAAAAACTAGGTGACCCAACAACAGATATCCTATGTCAAAATTCCAAGGCTTGCAAATTTTCATGACCTTTTAGGATGATCTCGAGCTACCCATATTGGTGGAGGAATGTCTGAGAATCATGGAGCCGATCAAAGAGCATAATAATGAGTTGACAAAATCAAAGTTTGAAAAGGTGTACTTCTCATGGGATGAGAGTATAAAAAAATTTGTTCCACTAGATGCTAATGATGGTGATGAGATCCTTGGCTTGCAACAAAGCAATGTTGAAGAAAAGAACAATGAATATTAAGAAGAAGGAATGATGCTCAATAATTTCTTGACAGGAAAGATCAATTTTTCCAATCTTCATGCTCAGTATGAGTTTCCATGTGATGAGTATGTTGGTGAACTTGAAATCTTAGCTTTCTCATTGGAAGAAGATGACAAGAAATGTAAGAATGGCAACATGTTTTTGCCTCTTGAACTTGAACATACTCAAGGAGATGATGATTTCATAACAAAAACAGATTTCTTGGTTTTAGTGACCAAGAATGAGAAAATGATAATGAAAACATTTTAGCTCCAATGTTATGATCATTTAATTTTCATGAGGATGAAAAAATTCTCAACAAAAAATGGAGAAATGGAATATTGCTGCATCATATGGTCAGAAACATTGTTAATGGACTTCAACCTTTCAGTGCTCACCCTGCCAAAGAGGAAGATGCTCTCAACATAAAAATGGACTAAAAAGACCAAAATGGACATGGTGAAGAAGATGAAAATTTCCATGTTACATTCCCAATCTTGAGCTCATTCTCTTTCCAAGGTAATGATGTAATACATATACTAGACTGCGTAGGACAATATGTTGTGAAAAAGTAGGAGTGCAAGAAATCTGATTTCTTGATCCAATTGAGGAACGGGGAAAATCAAGAGGTTGATGATGATGTCAAAGTTTCCAAAGCATCTTCCAATAATAAACTCATGAAGACAGTGGTCATGAAGTGGATGCACAATGAAGAACAAATGTCTTGGTATGAAAATGATAAGTCAAGTATAATTAAGAACCATCTTCATGGTATTGGCTAAAATTCAACAAGTGGAACGAACATGATAATGAAAGAGAAACCAGAAAAAGTGTGTCAAACCAAAAACCTCACCAGGGAAATTTTCTTTTTTGATTTCCAAACATTTCGGCGAGCGAAACATGGTGAAATTTAGAACATGAGATTGCGACGAAGAGCTAAATCTAAAAACATTTTTTATGTCACAATCCGAGATCATTTTTTTCACTTACTAAAAATATAATATTTTATTTCCTTCTACATGATAAATATATTAAGTCCCCCAAATCATAAACTCAGATAATCCAGAACAGTAAAAAATAATGCAAAATGGAAGGCAGGGCAAAATTAACAATTTTTCCAAAATAGTAGGTACGGAAAAAACACTTGTTAGGAATAAAAAGTGGCCAAAAATAGAAATACATCATCAACAGAGGGAAATTGGAATGTGCCAGAAGGTTCAAGTGGTCATATTTGAGCAAAACATGTGATATATCCCAAAATAACAGGTCCTGGTCTTACTTGCTAAAAATAGAAAGTCTTCATTTTGGGTGTAGAAAGTTATAGATAGATCCATTTTCACTCATATTTCTAATTTTTGGACTCTTCATAGGGTTATGTTTTAATATCATATCTCAAAAAGAGAAATGAAACATCCATATGGGTCTTGGAAGCATCATCTTGAGTTCAACTATGTTTATAAGCATGACAAATCATCTCGGTGCACAACATGAGAAATCTAGTGACATTGTGCAGTTAGAAGAGATTAAAAAAGAATCAAATCTCAGTTGAAATTAAAGCTAATAGGTCATCATTACTCATTGTTCAAGATGGATTCATCATCATCTCTTAGCAAGTTGGTTAGAGTGAGCTCAGTGAGCTGAGTGATTTGAGCTTGATGAGATGGGTGAGTAGGAAAGATAGATAGCTTGAAGTGTTTGAGTTGATTGAGCTACCTATGAAAATTTAGCCAGGAGTGACTCATGAAAGATCTCACATATCTCAGAGCAGTAAAGGAAAATTTTTCAATCATACAACATGATGTGTAGAACAAGGATGCAAGTGTCAAGAGGTTTGAGCATCGTGAACCAAAATCGTAAAATCCCAAGGAATAAGAAAGTGATCCTCACTCTCATTGTGAGATTAGGAATGCATCATCATGGGTGAGTTTTGTGTTCATATCGAGTTCACATTGGGAGGTCTTGAAACAATGTTTCTAAACACTCATTCAGTGGTCCAGGGCGTCTTTGCATCATGCAAATGGATGAGACTATGATCATCATCAACAAGTTCTTCATCAAAAGAAGCTTGTTTAACAAGTTCAATCAATCCCCTTCCTTTCTTACAATTCTTCATTTTACACAATCATTGTATTTTTTCCTATTCACTTGAGTGACAATATTTGTAATTTGTAAAATTATTCTCTCAAAATTATAAGAGAGATACTAAATTTGTCTCTTCTATGGGAAATTGAAAGGTCATAAGTTGAATAGGAACAAGAAGAGTCATGTCGGGGGAGATGAAAGTTCAATTCACAAGGCTATAAATTGGGACGGATTCTCCATTCCAAAGGATCATAAAATCCACAATTTTAATTCTTTATAGCAATTGTGACTACTTGTAGATTTATTGATGCTCTGTATTCATCACTACACACGAAATGAAAGCTACATTCTTGATTTTCCTTTGCTAATATTTCCTCTATTATCTCTTTTGTACAAATTTACAAATATGTCAATAAATAAAGGAGTTTCATGATTTTCTGGATGAGTGAATAAGTGAAATTTTATGTTCATGGTATAACCTTTACTTGATATAACTAACAAGGTTGTTATTCTTTTTAATTTTTTGTGTTAATATTTATGGTTAATCCCTGTAAGATTTTAAATTTTCCTACATGTAGTACTAATACCTCTCCTAATTTCCCACTCCCACTTTCCCACATTCATAGAAAATTCATCCCTTGTACAAATCACAAGCATTTGTCACAGGTGCAGTGGAGTGTGCATGTTAGATCCCCGACCTCCTGACCATCAATATAATTTTATTTTCATTTACACACAATAATGGGAGATGCCCCATTCAATGCAGAGGGACCTAGTCCTGTGAGTGTTGACAGAAACACCTAATTTTCCATATGAGAAATTATTTCACCAACAGTTACAATCCCCTCTCTTTATTCTCAATCAATTTATTGTTCATTGAATATTGTGCATAAAAGACATATTTCTTCGACCTTTTGTGTGCTTCATAGTGATGTTAGTACTCATTATTCTTCTCATAATATGATAAAATATACAAAATTTCATGATGAATGTGTTTCTAATCTTGATATTTCCAAAGATAGTTTATATAATGATGCTCATAAGGATAGTGTGCATGTTGCTTGTATTCCTTCTTCCACTGAGGTTGTTGATAAAAGTGCACACAATTTTTCTTCTCTTAATTCTCCTTCCCATGTTTCTACTTCTAGTTATCAACTTGCTAATCTAAAGATTGAATTTCAACCCAATAGCATACCTATGGCTACTCATAATGGCAAGATTCAACCCCTTAATGAACCCCTTAATGTTTATGTCATTCCTCCCTAAGAAGTTCTTTCTCTTATGCATGTTGTAGGTGATTTACAAAATAAGATCCATACCCTTACCCTTGAGAGTATTATTGGAGGATTGGGTTAAATTATTAACCAGATTAAATTAACCATAAATTAAATAGGTAAAATAAATGTATTGTAAAGTAAAAAACACAACACAAGATTTACATGGGAAAACCTCATGTGAGGTAACAAAACCACAACCAATAGAATTTCCATTTATTGAGATTATTATCGGGTCCCAAATGCCCATTTTAAGTTGAGTGATTGGGTGTGAATTCCCTTGAAGCACCCCTCCACATTAATTGATTTTAAATAAATTAAACCATAAACTATAAGTTATATTAAATAAATACAAATATTTCATATTTTTATTTTTTAACTATAAACTAAAGTTTATAACTTTATACTTAATCTTACTATTAAATATAAATAATAATAATACAAGGGCATTAAACCCTACTTGATATTATTGTTATAACACTCCCCCTTAATATTAAGTGGGGTTTATATGCCAACATTACCTATTTATACAGCAAGATTTGCAATCCTTAAACCACAATGAGGGTTTCAAGTTAGCATATCACTTCTGAAGGATTTATACACCTTTATCATGCTAAACTTACCTTTTTGTATTGAAGGATTTGGAATCCATAAATAAGAAGTGATGATTTAGACTAAGCATGATTTACGAGACTACATCTCATAGTTTCTCATGGAAAATATATATAAGTGCCTTAGGAACCTTTTATAAAGTAAGGACCTCCTTTACAAAATGAGGCTTTATTACTAGACTACACAAAAAACTTAGAGTGATAATTTTACTTAGATCATAAAAAGATCTTTTAAAATGATTTTATTGGAGCAAAAGTATAGAGGTGATAAGAATACACATGGCTGACTGTTATGAGATGGCATTATCATACACACTCCCCCTCAATGGAAAGTCTGAAAGGCTAACCATTGCATGAAACTCGCAGAATTTCACAACACACAATGGCTTCGTAAATATGTCTACAAATTTATATTTAATAGGAAAAAATTAGAGATTTATATCACCACAATGTACCTTTCTAGGATGAAATGCATGTGAATCTCTACATGTTTTTTTCTCTGGTGTTGAACTAGATTATTATCTAGAGAAATAAAAATTTGACTATCACATAAAAGAGGAGTACTTCATTTATCTTCCATGTGAATTTATTCCAACAACCACTTCAGCATTCAATTTTTCAATTTTTTTTAATGTAATTGTATACTTTAGTGTATTGTACTAATTCGTAGGTTGCGATAGTCAACCAAAAACATTGTAACTTCTCAGAAACTGACAAAGAATTGTAATAAAAAATAGTGAAATTTGGTTCTAAAACACTCATGAGATCCTAGATCTCATTCACAGCATTCGGTATATATAGTGCCTCTGGGAAGCGCTTACGGGTAAATTCGTCGTGACTACTACTTCACTAAACACCTAATATAGCTGTAACAAGGTCATCTGGGCATCGACCCTTTAAATCGACGGGGAGTAATAAGGAAAAAATGCACACACTATGGGCTATCCCATCCATCTGTGAACGATTGCATGACATAAATTTAGACTGAGAAAATTATCCGAGTATATAAAGAAATTATGCGCGCGTATGAGGATAATTCAATAAGCCGGTGTCAATAATCACACAGACCCCTTTGAATACTGTCTTGGTACCACATATTGAATTCTTTCATGTATGTTAATGCCTTTTTCACGTACCACTAGGTATACAGAAAGGGAAAGATTATTCCACGTACCTACAGGTATATTTGAAGGACAAGTAGATAGAAAGGTTTGGTATATCAGACTAACAATATATAGATTGTGAGACCTTATACTTGGAATGATATGAGCCTAACCTTGTTAGTAGTTTCTGCAAAATGGGCACCAATGCCCCCAAATTTTTTCTTCCAGATTCATAACTACTTAGAGGAAACAACTATGTTGCATGAAAGACTAAAATCAAGACATAACTTGAGTTTGAAGAGATCTAGACTGTCGTGAATGGTACTCTAACTGGATCAACAACTGATACAACACAACAATGATAGTTTGATAAATCAGATTATAAGGCCAAGCTCAACATCTTGTTTGGAGTGTTTGACGATGTGTAGCTCCACATTTGAGATGCCAAAACAACCAAAGAATTTTGGGATAAGTTGAGCATGGTATACAAGGCCAAAAAAAAGAACGTTATTCTGAATTTGCAGAGTCAGTTACACACACTGAAGTTCAATCAAAATGAAAAAATCAAAGATTTCTTGAGAAGAGTTACATAGTTGAGGGCTTCACTTCTAGCCCCAGGAGAAGCGGTCACTGATGAAGCTCTTGTTCCCATTGTTTTGAGAGATCTCCCTTCTTCTTACTACATTTTTGTAATAATACTAAACATGTCAGATACAACACTAATTTTTGACAAGTTGGTTAACCTACTGTAACAAGAGGAAGCCATGTATAATAAGGATGATGAAGAAGATCAAGAACTTTATTATCATCAAAAAAGGAAAGGAAAAGGAAAACCTAATTCCTATCAAAAGTCCCAACATCATAATCAGTATCAACATCAATGGGAAAAACAACAGAAGAAGCAATGTCTAATCTGCAAAAGAGGACATGAGTTGAAAGATTGTTGGTATAATACATACAAGAAAGGTTCTTCAAGTAATAATGGAACTCAAAAACAAAAATATCACAAGGGAAATATAAACTACACTCAAGGGAAGAAAAAGGGGAGCTGGAAAAGAATACCCATCAGCAAGGAAATATTGTTGATTAAGAAGAACATTTAGATAATGAAGACTATTTGTACACTGCTCGATCAAGTGAACCTTCCACATCATCTAGTGATGTCTGGTATGCTGATTCAGGAGCCACTTGACACATGACCAACCATAGATATGGTTTTACTTCAATGAGGGACATGCCTTCAGAAAACCATGTTTTGTTGGGTGATGATTTGTCATATACAGTTCAGGGGATTGGGAACATTTCTCTACCCCTTGGTTCACACAATTGTAGACTATCAGATGTCTTATATGTCCTTGGGTTGACTAAAAATATGTTGGCAATTAGTAAAATCTTAGATCACAACTTAAAAATTGACTTTGATAGTCATTCTGATAAGAAAACATGTTTAATTCGAGACAACTCATGAGGCTTGAAAATAGTTACAAAAGTTTCCAATGTGAGATGCATGTTCCAGCTTGATTTTGTCCACAGAAATGATCAAGCACTTGTGGCTAAGAACTCTACCTCTGCACAGTTGTGGCATTGGAGGCTTGGTCATGCTAGTTTCAAGTATCTCGAGACACTTCGTCAGTGCAATATGGTACATGGTTTACCATCTCTTTAGGAGAATACATACAAGTGTCTTCACTTCCTTACAGGAAAACAACATAGAGCTTCATTCCAGAAGAGTACTTTTCAAGCTCATGACAAGCTAAATCTGGTTCATACCAATCTTTATGGTCCGATGCAACCAAGTCATTATGTATTTCATTACTTCATGCTTTGTGTTGATGACTATTCAAGGAAAATGTGGATTTTTTTTCTTCGCAAGAAATGTGAAGCTTTTGAAACCTTCAAAAAGTTCAAAGTAACTGTTAAGAATGAAACTGGTCATCACATCAGAACTCTCTGCTCAAATCAATGGGGGGGAATTCACCAGTGATGAGTTCAAAGACTACCTACAAGCTCACGAGATTCACCAACTAATGCCTCCTCCACACACATCGTAGTAGAATGGTGTTGTTGAGAGAATAAATCATACTATCATGGAAATGGTGCAATGCATGATTGTTGAATTTGGACTAGCAAAGACATTCTGGGAATATGTAACAAAGACATTCTGGGCATATGTAACAAAGAAAACTTTATATTTGTTAAATAGAGTGCCCACATTTTCTCTAGATTGAGTAACGCCGCATGAAGCATGGTCAAAACAAATACCATCTGTTGCACACCTCAGAGTATTTGGATCCAAAGCAAGTATACACATACCAAAGAATAATATAAATAAATTGGATATTAAGTCACAAAAAATCATATTCATTGAGTACATATTGATGGATCCGAAGACTAGGAAAGTCTACACCAGCAGAGATGTTGATTTCTTTGAGAAGAAGGAAACATAGTCTCCTCCTCCAGACTCACCTGTAGATTCTTGATCAGTTGTAAAAAATGAAGTTGATGTTCCCATAGATGATGAAAGTGATGATGGGGATGATGGTGATGATCTAATAGAACCACGACTCACGGGAACAGTTCAGTGTATGCCCAAATGGTATACTAACACGTTACGAGATGCAAGAATGGATGCTCCACTAGATCCATCCACACCTGGACCACAGACTCGCAGTAAAGCAAGAGAAGAAGTGAAATTTGCTTTGATGAGTAGAGTTATTGAGTATGATGAGCCCTCTATAGTCCAGGAAGCCCTACAGTCAAAAGCTTGAAAAGATGCCATGGACTCTGAATATCAGTCAATAATGAAAATTAACACTTGACATCTTGTCGATCTTCCACCAGGGAAGAAACCCATTAGATGTAGATGGATATTCAAAATGAATTACAAAGAAGATGGGACAATGGACACATATAAAGAAAGACTAGTAACAAAGGGGTATGCACAAAAAGAAGGCATTGACTACGAGGAGAAATTTGCTCCCACAACAAAGATCAAAATGACCAAGATGATATTTTCTTAATCTGTACAATTTGGTTGGAAATTCCATCAAATGAACATAAAAATTTCCTTCCAGAATGAAGATTTACAAGAAGAAGTCTATATGACTCAACCTGAGGGATATGTTGTACCTAATCAAGAAGCAAAGGTATGTAGATTCAGGAAATCTCTGTATGGCCTCAAACAGGCACCCCGGGCATGGTACATCAAAATTGATGAGCATATTGTACAACATGGATTTATTATAAATCCATACGATCCCAATATTTACCTAAAAAAGAAAGGGGGGAGATTGTGATTGTCGTTGTCTATGTCGATGATCTAGTCATCACTAGCAGTTTAGTGAGGATGATTGATGCAATGAAGAAATATATTAATCAATCGTTTGACATGAAGATCTCATGATGATGTATTATTGTCTTGGATTGGAAGTATGGCAGAAAGAGAATCAAATATTTATTTCTCAGTTGAAATATACCAAGAAAATGCTCGATAAATTCAGGATGATGGATTGCACACCGATTGCTATACCTATAGAGAACAGATTATAGTTATCTCATTCAGATCCATCTCTTGAGGTAAATGCCACTCTCTATCAGTAGTTGATCAGGAGTCTCATTTACTTGACCTACACTAGACCAGATATCATCTTTGTAGTGACCTATCTATCGAGGTTCATACAGGAACCCAAAGTTTGTCATTGGAAAGCAACAAGGCGCATCTTGAGGTATCTCAAAGGATAAGTGGATCTTGGACTATAATACAAGAAGAATGAAAACTTCTTCTTGTAAGGATATTAAGATTTAGATCATGCATGCAATATTGATGACAGAAAATCCAATTCAAGGTTTGTGTTCTTTATGGGATCTAAACCAATATCATGGGGAAATAAGAAACAAAACTTTGTTTCTCGCTCTTCCATAGAAGCCGAGTATCATTCTGCAGGAGAATTTTTCTGGTAAGTGATATGGCTACATCGCATACTCAAAATAATTGGAATACCATAGGACAATCCAAACACCATGTATGTTGAAAATGAAGGTGTTCTCAAACTTGTTCACAATCCAGTTTTTCATGAAAGAAAAAAAAACACATTGAGGTACAAGTACATTTTATATGCAAGCATGTCTTGAAGAACATTATACAACTTCAGTTTTTTCCAACATCTAAAAAATGAGTAGATATCTTCACAAAGTAACTTGCACATGACAAGTTCGAGTTGTTCAGAGAGTTCCTCTCCTCATCCCTTGAGGCAATGCAAAATTATGGGGGCAAACGCTAGGGTAAATATATTATTATTATTTAATTAATTATGCATTGCATAGTTAGATTATTTAATTATTAATTGTTATATGGTTATATTTATTTATAACCTTTTGTATTTTTTATTTGTTGCATTATTGTTGCAATTGTATGTTTGTATTTAATTTGGTTATGCTTCCCGGATGACCTTTTTGGAAGCTTATGTGAATTAGTTTGTTGTTACACCTGTGCAAGATATTTCCATGTATGTATTCAACTATACAATTCCTATAAGAATTGTAACACTCCATTGTAATATTGATTTGGTTGATTAATAAAATATTTAGTATTCCATCCCTGTTTTACAATACACTCCATGATAGGATTCGATTGTTTAAGGATAGAGGTATCATTGTTTATCCTGCATGCCATGCTGATAGATCACATTATCCTATGCCGAGATTCCAAACATTGTAATCTATTACTTTTATTGGCTCTCGTCCTCCTCAGGTTATCTTATCTCCTCCTCCCTTTCCTTTGGCTATGCATGAGATGACTGCCCCATTTTTTTGACCATTGTGTATTGGTGTTGTCATTGATTTCAAGTCCATTAATGGAAAATGGTGTCATGGTGTTGTATGAGTCTCCATGTGGTGTTAGCCAATGATCAAATATGAAGATTGGTTGCTAGTGTTAGGATTTGGTGAGTTTTAGAATGTCCTAGATCTTGGTTTTCTAGGCAGAGTCATGGTATGCGCTCTCTTGATTTGGTTGGATGTTTTCACGAGGTCAAGCATGGTCCTAATGATGTGTCATGAGTGTCTATGAGTCTACATGAGGTCGGTATGGTCAGTTTAGTGTTGATTCAGATCATTCTAATTAAGTGAAATGTGGAATTATTATATGTGAATCTAATATATACACAACAGTAAATGTCAGCTAAGTAAAGAAAGTGACCCAAACAACTAAGTAAATAGAAATGTGAAACCTTAATGAGAAAAGAGGGTTAGTCAGAGCTTATCTAATTTGATGACTATTTGGGACTATGTCATTGAGTAAACTGGATAAACATAATGCAGATCCAACCACACAAAATCTATAGAAAGAACTAATCTGGAACACTAGGATTAACTGGGGTGCTTGGAGAAGGACTAGGGCACCTCAGGTGCTCTGGTTTGAGATCTGAGTGCCCTTTTCTATAAAAAACCTTTGCAACCCTCCTTTGAGGTGTTGTTGAATGATTGCTTGCATTCACTTCATGTCGTGTTGATGTTGTTGGACCACGCTGGATGTCGATGTAAATAAGAAATGAATACGAGACTTGTAAAACCCCAAGACAAACATTAAACCCATAAAAAATAAAGATGCATATAAAGGGGTTAGATTGTCCTAAAAGGCCACAATGGTGGACTTACTAGCTAGGCGCTGCACTACATATTAGACCCGATGTAGTTCTATGTGTGTGTGTGTGAAATCATTCCCTAGGTGTTCTTGTTCCAGTCACACTCTATGAAAGTAGTGAGAAATAACTATATGTAGAAATGTAATAGAATAGTGGCTGGAATAGAATAAACTTCCCTCCTATGTAGTGTGATGTAGATGAACCAACCTTGTGCCTTGTCATGCAGTTATATGGATGCAAATGGAGCCTTTGATGGATGCAACCTTAGGTGATGATAGTAGTGCTTAGTTCCTGGTACCTCATTATGGTCTTATAACTTTATATTTATATGGTTCTCTTGTTATAATTTTGTAATTAACTTCGAAAATGCCGACCACTAAAAATATGAGAAGCTTTGTTGGCTAGATTTTCTGCACAACTGAAAACCTAGGCAGTCATGAAATAAATCTCCCTCATTTATTGGTGAGGCTCTTGTGTAAGATTTTGTGAGTTATGTGTCCTAATATCTATTTGTTGGTATTACTTTAACTATATAGCTCATGAACCATAGCTAGACAGTTTTGCAGCAAGTAAGCAACCATAAGAGAAAATCGATATATGTAGAAGAGGAAAATAATAGAAATTAGGAAGAAAGGAGGGAAAATGTGCAACCCAATCAATAGTTTACAAAGTTGATCGCATGCACATAGATTAAAACAAATAGATTATTAAACAAATAATTCAAAGCAAAATAAACTTTCAGATCTAGATCTAAAATAACACAAAGTTTATGAATATATCTAGAAATAAATACAAGACGAATGCACCATTGAGACAAAGTTCTCCGGAAATCTCTTCTATATTCCTCTGCTTGCAGAAATCTATCAAGGGTTTCAGCTCAAAGTCTGGAACACAAGAATGCTAATTACAAATTCTGATCTTGTTAACCCATAGGTTCTTCCTCTATTTATAGTGTATAAAGGGCAATTACAAATAGGAAGCTTTAAATGAATTCCCGCATGCAGAAGCTATGAAAAGGAAACAACTGGAAATATTCCTCCTCGAAGTCCTCTTTGCATAACATGCATGATTTATAATTGAAAAATAGAACCTTCTATTTTGCACGTCTGCCACCTATTTCCAAGTAATTGACTTCTTCAAGTAACAACTTTTAAACCAATCACTTAAGTTTTATAATTTAATTGATTGCTCAATTAATTTGTCAGAGAAAATAAACGGAAGAGGAAAAGAAATAAGAAGAAAGCTGCAACCCTCCCAGTCTTGTTCTTCTTCTTTTGTTGCATGGGTTGACTCTTTTTCCTTTGATTCTCACCAAACTGGATTTGGAAGCTATGCATGACTGTGATTTTCTTGCGGGTAGTGCCTTTGACATGTCTTCCCTTCTATCCTTGAAGCTTTTGCAATTCTTCTTCATTACATGTAAAGAAAATTCAATGAAGGCTTTAACTGGAAGATTGGGAGCACATGCACAAGATTCTAGAAGGAATTTTTCGTGCATTGACTTCTACACTAGCTACGTCAAAAACAAGAGGATGAATTTTTACAGGAAGCCTTTGCAATTATGAGATCTGGATCTGTCAATTCAATCGGCCTATGTTTGTATCATTGACTTCAAAAAAATTGGAAGTCTGGAAGCTATGCATGATTCTGCTAATCTTTCTCTTTCATCATGCTTGAACATGGCTGAAACAATCTTTGTCTGAGCTCTTTTTCTTTAATTCTACTGGAATCCCTTGTAATTGGATCCATTTGTGTAGATCTGGTAACTTCTTCAGATTCAGAAGATATAGCACCAAAACCTATCTGGGCTACAATCCTTTGCAAAAATAATTAATTGCTTTTTCATTATGGCATCCCATGCTTATATAATCCTCAACATACTATTTTTAATAATTTCCCTTCCTATTTCTGGCAATTTAATTAATAAACAATCATGTTTATTCACCCAAATTGGGTGAATAATCATGCATGCTGTTGGTTGCTTTTTAAATTATTTATTTTATTTATTTTTAGCATACATCCTTGACTTCTCTTTAGCTCATCCACTTGCATTGACTTTCCTTCTATTTATGGCGCCAAACTTGGGTGAATAGACTACTAATAAATATTATTAAATGCTTTGTTATTCACTTAAGGTGGGTCACACTTTTTAGCAAGGGTAATTTCCAAAAATAGGAAGTCAACTTTGATGGGAATTTCCACCCTGCACTGCAGCTCCAAAATCCCCCTCTTCAAATTAAGTGATTTGACTTTTATCATGGGAATTTTTACCCTACAAGGCAGGTAAGAAATTCCCGTTGGTGCTTTAAGTGATTTTTCTTTATTTTATAATGGAAATTTTTACCCTTCAAGGTAGGTAAGAAATTCCTGCCTGCCTACCGCCTCTAATTTTCCCATCGCAGTTTAAGTGACTTTTGACTTCAAGGAAAAAAGTATCTTGCAAGGTAGGTACAAAATTCCCACCTACCCGCCACTACTAAAAATCCCATTACAACTTACACTCATTGATTCCAGAAAATGCGACTTGCCTGGGAGAGGGTTTTTGTGCATGATTTCATCTTTTTTGGTCAGAAGCTTACATTTTGAGGTTGATTCCTTCTGGTGTTGTGTCGGTAGATGATCTCCAGATGCTTTAAGAAATTAAACAGACTATACTGGTGAAGGAATTGACCTACGGGAATTTCATAGAGAAACAATGGAGAAAACAAAAAAAAACGTAAAAGAAATAAATAAAAGTGAAAAACGTTGCTAGAGTTGCAGATAATGCCCTAAATTCATTATGAGATGAGTGAATACTGGCATGCAAAACTTCAACAGGATTCAACCGGAGCACAATTTACTTCAAACGGGGCATTATTTATTCAATAAATAATTAAATAAAAATTTCTCGTAGACAAAACTTGGCAGAGGGATAAAATGAGTTTAGGCATCTGGGTATCTGTCGAAATTGGCTCATATGATGCACTGAGAATATCCTAAAATAATACAAACATCTTCTAGCAATAAAAACACAAAAACCCCATTATTTTAAAAGAATGAATTATTTTCAAATGGGTAGTCCCAGATTTCTGGGTGAAATATGGGGACTGTCATCAGCAATCCGGCACTATGATAATTCTTCACCGGGAACTCCTCGTGCTATGATTATTTACTAATGCACAGCCTTTATTTTGGTGGACGTAATCTGGAAACAAAACAACAACATAACACAAGAATACCATTGACTATGATAAGACAGAATGACGAAAAATCTGAAATATCAAAATAAATTATAATATTAACATGAAACTGTTACAATCTCACCCATGAGATTCTTCAACAAGACTATGGGAGAAACTTTACAATTACACCTCTCGATGGCTTCTTCAACACACCTTTAACTGATGGCTTCCTTCGCACACTTCCTACAATATTTCTCACTACTTCTTTCTATGCTAAATGAGGGGGGTGGCCTCTCTATTTATAGAACTTCCAGGCTTATCCATCCTATCTCTAAGATAGGATAAGAAATCCACTCTGACGAATCATATTCCATACCTTAACTCTTATCTGTACATGTAAGCTTATCTGTTAAGATAAGATAAACCTTATCATTTTACATGGGTTCCACATTTTTAGAATTTTTACAAATAAAATACACAAAATATTTATGACCTCACTCCTTGTCCTTATTACCAATATAATATTTCTAATTCCTAATCATGTAGACCCTACTTCTCTAATTACCCAAACTTTGACATTTTAACATTACCGGACCACTTACGAAAAATATTTACTTTTTACAACATTCCTATTGTACTTTGACTGTTACCGTACTCCACATTATTGGCGGCACCGTACTGACGGCGCCGTTATCTTCTATCGGACGCTACTACTAATTACACTTAACAACATCCTATTCCTAATACATATATTAATGAAATGGAAATTTTGGAGGAAAATTTTAGTGTCGACAGGACACTAAGCTCAAACGGCTAAAAAGTGCTTAAAAAGAGGTGAGAAAGTGTAAAAAGGACCAGGGCACCCCAAATGGGACCAAGGCGCCTGGGGCAACTGAGTATTAGGCTGGGAGCCCTAGTCAGAGATAAAATGATGCTAAATGGAAAACCTAAGTGGGCCAGTACATGCGTGAGGGCTGATGTGATGACAACAAGTAAAGTAAAATGTCCAAAGAACATGGGTTAATTAGTACTTTATTCACTCAAAAAAACATGTGAATAGTAATTTTAGACTGGGACTAAATAATGTGTTAAGTGCATGATTTTGTGTTTACATTTACTCCCACTTTATGTCGGTGAGCAGAACACTCGGTAACATAAAGTAGATAGAGATGTGTATCTCATGCCCATGTAAAGTGATGTAGAAAGTGTGTCGATGGACTAGAAAAAGCATCGAATGAGAAAATAGTGGAGCGTGGATACTAAAGATGCAAAAGTGTAAAAAGTGGTGAGAGTGAACCTAGTGCGGAAATGCATGTGTAGTTGCAGATGTGTGTGGTGTATAAACATGTTAGTATGGGGTGTATGCTGCCACAAAATGTTGTTATCGTCATTTGTTGACACCTTTTTTGTAGTTTCTTATTGACTATTTGCTTCTCATACAGACGGACATGCAAAGGAGAAGACGATCAAGTAGCCAAATACATATGTAAATGTAAAAATTGTATGTATACAGAAAAAAAGACTATAAATGGAAATATGAAAAAAGGTAAAAGGAACATGTGTACCTAATCCATGATGAGAGAAAGGGTGTAGAAAAGGATATCCTATACTGCAAGTTTTTTGGGTGATGTCACGCCACCCTAGATGAAGAAGTGTAGGGAGAAAGTTGCATTATTTTCCAACCTGTAACTGCTTCCCTGAAGATGGGTGAAGATATCTCTTTACTGCATGGTTTGTTAAGCAATCTGATACCACTGGACGAAGTAGTGTAGGGAGGAAATCCATTGTATCATCCAACCTGTAACCACTCCCCAGAATGCTAAGAACAACCTGCCCTGTAAAACCCGATGTGTGCGGGGTTCGTAAACTAATCTGAACCCACTCAATGTATAACCCACAATGTCAAGGATGGAAAACTAAATTGAACTATACCAGTAGAGAGCGTTGTGTAGTGTATAAAACCCTAAATGATACCCCCCTCTTCGGGGGCGCATATGACATTGCTGATAGGAGAATGCAGCCCCAAAAGAGGACTAAATGCATAAACTATCCCCTGCATAGGGAAGGGAATGCACATGGGAAAAACCAAGGCACAAAAAAACAAGTGGAAAGAAAACAAGTGTGAGTATGAACACGCATGTATGTAAAATACAAGTGTACACTACACAAACAATGTAGGAGTTAGAAAGAAAGTAATCACGCAAGAAGGGAATCATAGACCATAAAAATTGGGTTGCAAACATGGGACATCACTCATGATATTGTAAGACACTCAATGCCATAATCACCACATACAAACAAATAAGTGTGCACACTAAACAAAGGGCAAGGCCCACATACAATATCAAACAATAGACAAACAATGATGATAAAAAAATAACCATGGTAACAAGTAATCTTATAAATAAACATTACACATAAAGCACTCATTAGCATATTATAAAGTTAACTCATATGTCAAAAGCATGCATAAGCAAGTAATGTAGAGTGATAAGTACAAAATGAAATAATTACACGTGTAAGCGATTAATATGGATGCTCCCAATAATCGTTGTAGGAGAGGTAGGAGGCGAGTATCCATGCTATGTGTAGGAGACATATATTTGTGATCACAAATAGAAAAGGATGTGAACATGCATGTGTGTATGGTAAAGATAACAAAATTTAAGAGATCTAGCTAGTATTTGTAATAAGAGAACATGAACAAGCAAATGTAAGCGAGAGTAAAAACAACCAAGATATGAAACATGTTGTGGATGGATGGAATGGAATGCAAGATGGATCATAGGAGCCGCATGCCCCTTGAGTGAATAGAAGTGTATGTAGTGATGTTCATTTATTATGCCCCCTTAGTAGTTAAGAATGAACCAAAAATGAGAGTGCATCGTTGGGAAATGGTTGAAGCGTGTGTGGTGTATAACGTGTTGTGATGAGTGTGTATGGGTGTTGATGATATGCAACCTAGAGATGAATGTGTGATGATGAAGCCTAAAGTGTATATCACAATGAGATGAATAGAGGGAGTGATGATGTATCCTAAAGTGTGCCCCACTACAATATGAAGGAAGAGGTGACCATTTAGCCTATAACATACGTCGCTAACCTAGTAATGTCGCATGAGAGACGGTCAAATGATGAACTTGTATGTATGATAAGGTCCATTTTATTTGTAAACCGTCGAAATTCGAGTATGGACTGAGGAACTAGAGTGTGTCATAGGGTAGTGAGTACAGTGCGTAGAAGAATATGTAGTATGTGTGATGATAAAATATGACCATATGATGTGGGAAAATGCGTAATATGGATGTATGACATCTAATGTAAGATGTGTAGATAGACTAATAGTGTGAAGTGTGCCCTATATAAGAAGAGTAATATGTAATGTTTTACTTGTAGACATTAATAGTGTGACACATGTGTTATGAATACTAGTATGGTGTGTAGAGTATGCATAATGTGTAAATGTGAAATGATGTAGACTAAATGTAGGATGTAGAATGTAAGACATAACACATATGGTGTGAGATCTGTGAAGAAACACAATGTGTAATACATATTGTGCAGTGTGTGGGGTTCATGTGTAGTATGTAGCCCTCAATGGTCAAGTGTGAACCAAAGCACAAGAGTGTGTCATCGGGTAATGAGGTGGAAAGATTCACCTACCAAAGACCAAGTTTGCATGTAGTGGTGGAAGCATGTTGGGTAAAAGTAACAGTAGGAAAATGTAATATTGGTGGAATGTGAGATGTGTCTTGACCATTAGTAGGATTATTTTCTTTGAAAAAAATGATTGGTGTCTGAAGTGGTGATTAGGAAGGGACCTTGCATGATGGTGGCTTATTTAGCTATAGTGTGGAATACTTGAGTGAAGGCCATATTAAACTGAGCTTTAGAGGAGATTGCTTAGATGGGCTTGGTAATGCTATAGATGATCTAGTGGGAGAAAGTGTTGGAATAATTTTGAGATATGGTTTCTTGACTTGAGCATAGGTGGCACTTGAGTGACGGAAGAAATATTACTAGAATTGATAACACGATGCTCATTAGATGTAGAAGGAGTAGATTTAGGGGCTCACTGAGATGTAGCATTTGTAGATGGGAATGCAACAAAATTTTGTGCAGTGAATGAGATAAATCCATGATGCTCAAGATGTTTGATTATTCATTGTAAAGCATGGAATTCGATGTCATTATGTCCATTTATTTGATGATAATTGCAATATGGATGACCTTGATATTTGGCTAGCTGATAAGGGGGATAACAATGAGTAGGTGCTAAAGTGATTAGTTGGTGACTAAGAAACTCATTAAGGAGGTCATGTTGCTTAGCATTGCAATCTAGGATGAGATGATCTGGTAATGGTAAGACATGACGCTCACTAATATGAGCACATGTAGTAGACATAACATGAGAATGAGATGTAGAAGGAGACCAAACATGTGCTTGAGAAGCATCCTTACGCTGTTGGATTTCAGATTTGAGAGATGTGATCATGGATTCCCTAACCATAAATTTGTCTTAAAATAAAACATGTAAATCTTGAATTGAGTCCAATAGGGTGTTATTAGATGGAGGAACACTAGGGTCATCAAATAGACGAGTGAATATAGGAATTATTTCGTGTGGCGACATATTGTCATCAAAATACATGGTGTCTAGAGATTTTTTCAAAACAACCTAATAATTGGGATATCTCTTAAGTAAATCAGAGAAAGATACTTAAGCAATTTTGGGAGCCATGATAGAGGAAAAAAGAGGATCCTAAGCGTGAAGATTGAGTTCGGGTTCACCAAAATTATTAACTGAAATGTGGAATTATTCTATGTTAATCTAATATATGCACAACAGTAAATGATAACTAAGTAAGTAAAGAAAGTGACCCAAGCAACTAAGTAAATAGAAATGCGAAAAACTAATGAGTAAAGAGGGCTAGGAAGAGCTTAGCTGATTTGATGACTGTTCGCGACTATGTCACTAAATAAAATGAATAAACGGACTCCAGAAAGAATTGATCTGGAACAATAGGCTGGATGGGGGTGCTTGGAGAAGGACTGGGGCACCTCAGACACTCTAGTACGAGATCTGGGTGCCCTGGTATGTGAAAATGATCTGTAACCCTCCTCTTAGGTGTCGTTGAATGAATTCCTGCCTTCACTTTCTGTCATGTTGATGTCGCTAGATTGCACTAGATTTTGTTGTAAATTAGAAATTAAGATGAGACCTGCAAAACCCCAAGACAAACATCAAACCCCTAAAAAAGAAAGATACATATGAAGGGGTCATACTATCCTTAGTAGCCACAATGGTGGACTTACTAACTAATTGATGCACTACATCTCAGACTCAATGTAGTTCTATGTGTGTGTATGTGTGTGTGCAATCATGCCCTAGGTGCTCTTTTTCCAGTTGCACTTTGTGAAAGTAGCGAGCAATAACTATATGTAGAAATGTAATAAAAGGGTGGATAGAATAGAATAAACATCCTTCCTATGCAATGTGATGTAGATGAACTAGCCTTGTGCCTTTTTCCTTGTGATGGAGCTAGATGGATGTAAATGTAACCTTTGATGGATGCAACCTTAGGTGATGATAGTAGTGCTTAGTGTTTGGCCCCTTATTATGGTCTCATAACTTTATATTTTGTTCTAATTTTGTAATTAACCCAAAAAATCCAACCACTAAAAATATGGGAAGCTCAAATGGTTACAAAGTTCCTAAAAAGAGGTGGGAAGGTGTACAAAGGACCAGGGTGCCTAGGGTGCCCTAGTACTAAGATGGGTGCCCCAGTCAGAGATAAAAGGACACCAAATGGAAAAACGGACTGGGTGAGTACATGCATAAGGTTGGTAGTGTCGACTACAAGTAAAATAAAATGGCCAAAGGACATGGGTTTATTTGTACTTTCTTCACTCAAAAAACATATGAATATTAGTATGAGACCGTGACTAAATTATGCCTAAAGTGCATGATTTTGTGTCTACACATTCTAAGTTTATTCCTATCCCTGAAGCACGTAGAATGGTATGTATGTATGAGTTTTGGAGCTAATAATTCTTATCCAAGCATGGGAACAATGTTGTTACATGATATAACATGTGTATGATGAGTTTTAGGTCAGAACTCAAAGGTATGATGCATGTATGAGGTCCTTGGCAAGAAAGCAAGTGAGAAACAAACAAGTAAGAACATGTAAGTATTAATGGTTGAAGAGTTTCAAAGATATTTGGGATAAATTATGAGTATGGACACTTAGAGAATGTTGTCATGATGCTTCATGAAAAGTTTTAGATCATTCTGAAGAAGGAATTGCAAGATATGTCTGTTTTAGTGAAACCAAGTAAGTTACAATTTTTTTTTAAGGCAAAAGTGAACATTCTGATGCTCATTGTGAGTTGTGTGATTTTCATGGGGACCTAATCTCTTTGTAATATCTTATTAGGTCAGTTATCAAGGTTTCACAAAAATAATAAGGTGGTTTTATTGTCACGTTTTTATGAATGATCGTTAGGAAGGTAAAGTAGTTTGAACCCTATTTAAACCCTAGTTAAGAGTGACTTGGAGAAGACGAGGTGTACCAACCTATTTTTGATTGGTTTTGAAAAATTCATGATTTTATGTTATTAAAGGACTCTCTCAGATTTTTAGTAAGGTATATTAGATCATGTGACTATATGTGGGCCTCACCTGAAAAAGGATTGTTTATGAAGATTTTCAGTTTACGGAGAAGTTTCCCAAAGAAGGTAAGAAATAAATTGACATTGTTTTAAGTACCTAGGTTTTCTATATTTCCATGATTTTTTCATGTCATGGTTAAGGTTAAAAAGTGCAAAGTGTGCCCTATTTGTGAAGACTAGTTTTTGAGTTAGTTTGGAGCAATCTGTGATAAAATTGAGATTGCAGGAGATACAAGAGGAGTTAGGAATCGATTCAAGTTTTTTTGTGATGTTGGTTCATAGATATTTCCAGTGTTTTTGATATGGTATGCAAAATTTATTACCTAAAATATGGAGGATGCTTGATCTAGTAGGGTGTCAAGTGGATTGACGAGGATGTTTCTGATTTTTTCATGCTTTTTCAAGGTTTTTAAGTGTTTATAAATCATGTCTAATGGTTTTACATGATTTTTTTAAGCATGGAAGTTGTTTTTGAGGTGATGGAGCATGTTGAGCTCAATGCCAGCTCTTGAGTCCTAGAAGGCTTCAGAAGAAGTTTACAGAGATTAGATTGGTTGAAGGACTTCCACTTGGAGTTAGAAAGGTTTATAATATGTTTTAGATTGACGATTAAGAGTTATTTCTAGTGATGGATGGATTGTGTGTTGGTAAGTTTATTTGATTTGTATTTTAGGTCACTTTTTTAAGACAAAGGTATGCTAATTTTCAGGAAAGGTTTTCTTAGGATGAAAGATTGAGTTTGATGAGGCATGAGATGGATTACATGTTGCTATCTATCACATGTAAAGTTAATAGGGATGTATTTTGTTCCTATTTATGTCATTTTTAGGTATTGGAAGTGGCAGAAAGGGTACAAAATAGTTGAGTTTGTAAAACTGGTTTCTGGGTAGCCTGATTTAGTGAAGAGGAAAGTTGTTATGGTTTGAACACATGGATGTTTTGAGAGATATAACATGTATTTAAGTGATTTAAAAGTATTGAGGATTCCATAGGATGGATGTATGCTATATTTTAGTTGATTTTGAGTGGTATTGAGGCCCAAAGATGGATACAGGGTACTGGAAGTAGCTGTTTGGTGAAGGATATGAGCCTTTTGGCTTGTGTTATGAATTATTTGATTGGTCCAAGATAATTAAAAAAAAATTATGATGTTATTATGCTATATTACACATTTTTTATTAATTTTATAACTTTAATGATCATGGTTTTGGTGTTAGTGGATTTTACTCATCCTACTGATGGGGGTTTGAGCCTGTTTAGCGCAAGATGAGTGGTTTTGGGCATGGACGACCTATATGGATCATATGTGAACATTATAATGATTCTTTTGGGATTTTTTTATGATGAATTGGTCTAACCAAAGGTTCAAGAGTGACCTTCTTTGTGTTGGTGAAATGAAATGCATATAAAACAAGTGTTTTGGGTTCAATTTTGAACTTGTGTTCCTAGAGGGAAAATGTGACCTACATGAGAGTGAAAATTCTGATCAAGGACAATATTTAAGATCTAAATAAGAGTTTGAAAATATGAATAGTGATTAGGAACATGTGTGCAAGTTTTTAGAGCCAAGACAAGTCCAAGAAGAAGAAGATAGATCTAGCTAGAGGAATAAGGGTTTGATTGTGACTGTGTGAGCTGAATTAGAGATATACATCAGTTGTGGTAGAAAAAAAAATCAGATATCATCCTATTTATGTGGGTGAGGTAGTTCTTAGTCATCTTATGGGGTTGTAGCCTCCTTTTGGAGCAGGTGCTTCACTAAATTAGGGGTTGGCGCTGGCGCTCCTTGTAGGGTTGGTGTTTTACTAAACTAGGGGCTGGTGCTCCTTGTGAATTTGGTGCTTCACTAAATTTATTTGATTTTTGTAATATAATTATAGTTTTAGTGGTATTTATTCCCCATGAGGGTTTCCCACTTATATATGGTGTTTATACGTTGTGCATCTTACTTTATGGTGTTGTGATTGAATGTTTAATATGTTAATAAGCACACATGGTAATGAATGATGTATGGACAACTTAATTGATGAATGTATGGTTTGGTAAATGAAGTAAAAATCATTGTATTAATTATTCACCCACCCTCTCATTTCATTGTGCTTCCAACAATTGGTATTAGAGAAGGTCCTTGGGAAGCAAGTCTAATCACTTGAAGGAGATCCTAGAAGCACAAACAATGGGAATGTCTTCAGATGTTGAAGATGATTAATGAGGAAGAATGAAGTTTCCTCAGTAAATTATTCTTTTATTACAAGATCAGATCAAGGATATGGATATAGAGCATGGTCAATCCATCAAGGGTTTGGAATCAAAAGTTGAAAGTATGTCAAAATTCCCAAAGGAGAAAGAAGACACTTGTTCTAGGTATGAAAAGAGATTGAAAACTTTGGAATATAATTTAGAGGATGTTTCCAATAGGTTGAAGGTGTATGGAAATTTATAGAATATTTTTGAAACACTTGAGGGCATCTTGGAAAACCCAAGAGTAGCCAGTGACAAAACAAGCCTAGGGTTTAAAGGTGAACATGTGAAGAATTATGGTGTTATTGGACCAAGTACTAAGTCAGATGAGAAAATGACTAATAAGGATGATTTGATAAGGTATAACCACATTAGAAAACCTAATGCTATGAGGTATGGTTCTTCATTCAATGGTTATTTCTTTGTTTGACATGATTTTGGTCACAAAGCTAGAGATTGCAAAATAGGGTCTCCTAGTAATGGTGAAGTTCTCTTCAAAGGTGAATGTTTTTCATGTTGTGAGTATGGCCATAGGGAAAAATAATGTAGCTGGAATCTTAGTTTATATGAGCCAAGCGGAAAGAGGAGTGTTTTTTGTTTCAACTATAAACAATAGGTCATATAGCAAGACTATGCAAAATAAAGAGGATTTTCATCAAGGGATCCGATCCAAATGGTATAGCCTTGACAATCAAAGGACCTAATCACGAAGTTCAATTTAAGAAGGATGTTACAAAATCAGAAGTCTTTAAGACTAATCAAGTAAGTAAGGTCAAGAGAACTAAGTCTCAACCTAATATGCAGAGTATGAAGTTTTTCAAGGAGATTTCTAACGACATCAAGATGTGAGAAAAGTTCAATCAAGGAAGTATGTTTACCTTATTTTAAGGGATTAGATTTGAAGAATACCATTTGTGCTTAAATGCAATCCATTCCTTTGTACATTAGAAGCTAAGGAGTCTAGGAGTTTGGAACACTTCAAGTGTGATAAGGTATGACATGTGATATCTCCATGTATTTTTGAGTTCTTTGTGTTGATAGGTGTTTGAGTGTGATGTTGTCATAAGTCATGTTTTCCTCTAATGTGAGTTTGTGTGTTTTTTTAGAGGTTTCTTATCAAATTTTGATGAGTGTTATGATATATCTTTGAGTCTAAAAGTGGAAAAATGTATGTGTGTCATACAAGAAAGGTCCGAGGTCTATATCTTGATGTTGAAAGTCAGAAATCTATACTTAAGTGATTTGGGTTCTTTAAAAGTAGTATCATGAAGCTGTGAACACGTTTAGAGATCTTGAAAAAGAATATTTTAACAAGGTCTCTGAGTTAAGGTTGTGAAACATGGTCTCAAATCAATATACCCTGTGTGTATTTCATCAAAATAGAAGTCATAAGTTCTGATCTATGAAGTCTATCAGGCCATTCTCAGTTATGTAAGTACACGTCTTAAAGGTTAAATGTGATAAGGTATTTTTTAATGTATGTCTTAAACCCAAGTGAAGAAAATATGTTCTCAGAGTTTCTATACAACTGAAATGAAATATGAAGGTACAATGATTGTGAGTAAGTAGAATGATCATCTATAGGTCTATTTATGGACATTAAAGCTTACACAGATGATTCTTTTGGTTCTATTTGAAGTGGGTTATTTTTGTAGTTGCATCAAAGAGATGATTAAAGCATGATCAATGGTCTAGAAGACACGGAGAGATAATGAAAAACCCTTAAGACCTATAATTTGAGACAAGTTTTGTAGTTGTAGTGGTATGTCCTTATACTAGAGGAAGCATGGAAGATTTTCTGAAATCTATTATCAGGTTGTGCAATGCAGAGGATCACAGTTTAAATTGAGCAAGATGGTAACAAATTTTGAAAAGGTCTAAATGGTATTATGAACAAGACATGATTTCATTCAAATTTAAAGCTCTACAGAGGTGTGTAATAGCGTATAATATGATCATGAAGAGAAAAATTATGAGTCTATAGGTCAGAATGTGATCTAAGAAGTTTGTGATGTTGTTTCACACCATTTGGCGACTGTAGCAAGTCTTGTGCTCTATCTCAGAAGTTGCTAATCTTGATCACGAAGGAATCCTCTGAAGGAAGTATATTCTTATAGGTCAGAGTATTTAAGGATGAAGCTCTAGATATATTAGAGGTATGTTCATCCATCCTTACTCAGTTGAAAAGCTAAAGTTTGGAAAGAAGTGTGCAAATTCATATTAAGCTTGTGCAATGATAAAATTTGAGTCAAAAATATAACCCTACAGGTCTGAATTAGTCATTTGAGGTTGGATGAAGTCTTGAAAGCGCTAATTTTACATAGCTATGATGGATAGAGTATAAAGGTATCACTTAGTCTTGGTAGCAGTAGTATGAGTCACCTGAGGTATATAGAGGGTGATTGATGTTGCATTATGTCTTTTCATGGTTCAAGTTCTACCCAATTATTTATGGTGTTAAAAAGAGGTGACTCATATATTTTTAGATCTTATGTTTGTATGTCATAAGTCAAGGGAATTTTAATGACAATGTATAATCAGTGGAGGTCAAAGAGCATGTTTCAAGGTGTCTCAAGTCAAAAAATGAAGATGAAAGTGGTGAAAATAATCAAGTTTGTCAGGGTATGACTTGAAATTGTAAACTATCAGGTATGAATAGTAGCTAACATGATGTACAATGTGTCTTTTGCATGAATGTAGTGTGTCAAGAGGTTTACTAAATCACAGGTGACTCGTATAGTGAGGTGAGGTATGTTGAATGCTCAAAAGTAGTTGAAGGACCAAGTATGGTGTGCATCTGGCATAATAACAGGGTACAATCAACTTTAGGGCTAGGTAACATTCAGAGGTATTAGTATGAGATGCTATGTAAACATGGTCTATCAAGGTGATCTTGAATGCACTATGTAGTCACATGAAGGTTGTGACAATTCTAGTTGTTAAGATGAATGATATAGGGTACACAAATAAGTTTCAGATCGGGGCCTAATGAGTTAGTGGAAGCGGGTAAATTCTACATTGTGCAGAGTTGTATTAGTCAAGTGTGAAGTGCTCTTGCAAGTGACATCCTTGTTAGTCCTACACATAGGTGAAGATTTTTTTAGTCATCTTAGTCATGGTAATGTGTTATAAGGATTGAAGTTAGTGTGATTCATAGTGATACTACGAATTCAAGTCAATGTGTCAGTTGAAAAGGGTCTCTGTATCAAGATTGATGGATAGTCTTTGATGTCATATGACAATGCCTACAGAGGTACAAAGATTTTGCAAAGGTTTATCTTAAGAAGGTATCTGAAATGAAAATCCCTGGAAGTCATTGAATGAGACTCAAATATGTCTTGACAACATATGTGAAGTCTAGTTAGTGCTAAAGAAAGTACCTTGAAGGAAGTGTTCTCAGTGCTAAAAGAGCAAGGTTTTACGAGTTATGTTGTGAAGTTATGAAGAGTCCATAAAGAAGTTATTCCAAAGATCATAATGTTAGAGAAAGTATGTATATTAATGCTTAGATGGATGTGTACATGTGTAAAGGATGTTTATCATGTTGAAGAAGAGACTGTAGCAATATTATCTAGGGTATGAGAAGATGTCTAGAGGAAGGGGGCACTTGATTGATCTCTAAATAAGGTAATTAGATGGTCTTAAGGATAGTGAAAGAGATAATAAGTTTGGTACAGGTCAATATGATGTCTCTTAAGTCAAGGGGAGCAGACATGAGCTTTATGCACGTTATTTAGGATTGAAGAAGACATAATCTGATGGTGAAGTGTATATGGTTCCAAAATAGTAAGCAATTATATTTTGTGACATGTAAAGAGGTAAAAAATGCTGAAATGTTATTTCAGGGTAGAGGTGTCTATGGGTTACTTCATCTATACTCCTTGAAGACAAGGTAAAAAGATAAATTTTTGTGTTTTCTATTTGATATGAGAACTATAGGTCTAGGGGAGATATAAGACGCCAAGGTATCATGTGAGTGTGCTTCTAGAGCATAGATAACTTTTTCAAGATTGCACTGAGAATGTTGTTCAGGGACTATAGGCCCTAAATGTAAAAATGATAGATTTGAAGGCAAATTTTGTGTTATTGAGCATGAAAATGGCCTAGAGAGAGGTTTTTCTCTAATAATGAAGCCTAAAAGGAGGAGTATCAATTCAGGGGGAGCTGGTTTGAGGATCTTTACAGGTCCATTGATCTTCATATGCTGTTAAATGAATCAAAGAGGACCAAGTATAGTCCCAGGGGGAGCTTTTTGAGTCAAGTAAGTTGTGTTTTGAATTTTTGTTATTATGTGCTTGTCATTTTCCATGTAGTAGTGTCATTATATCCTCTTTTGTAGATTTCAAAATGGTAAAGAAGCATCAGAAACATGGAAAAGAGTCATGTAGGTGTGTTCATCATGTTGGTTGTCATCAATATTTTTGAAGGTGGTTGCCATCAATGCCAAAGGGGGATATTGTGGCAATTGTGTGTTAATGTTGTCATTGATGTCAATTCCATTGATTGAAAATGGTGTCATGGTGTTGTATGAGTCTCAATGTGGTGTTAGTTAATGGTCAAAGATGAAGGTTGGTTGGTAGTGTCAATATTTGGTGAGTTCTAGGAGGTCCTAGAGCTTGGTTTGTTAGAAAGAGTCATGGTATGTGCTCTCTTGAGTTGGTTGGATGTTTTCATGAGGTCAAGAATGGTCCTAATGATGTGTCATGAATGTCCATGACTTTGCGTGAGGTCAACATGGTTAGTTCAGTGTTGAGTCAGGTTATTCTAGGTTTATTGCTAGCCCTAGAGCATGCTGAATGGTGAGGAGGTATGAGTTTTGGAGCTGATCAATCTTATCCAAATATGGGAACAATATTTTCACATGATATATCAGGTGTATGATGAGTTTTAGGTCAGGATTCAGATATATGATGCATGTATGAGCTCCTTGGGAAGCAAACAAGTGAGAAATGGGCAAGTAAGCACATGTAAGTATTAATGGATGGAGAGTTTTAGAGCTATTTGGGATAAATGGTGAGTATATAAATTTATAGTATGTTTTCAGGATTCTTCATGACAAGTTTAAATTCATTCTAAAGAAGGAATTGCAAGATATGTCAGTTTTGGTGAGACCAGGTAAGTTACAGTGTGTTTTAAGGCAAAAGTGGACCTTCTCACACTTGTTATGAGCTATGTGATTTGCATGGGGACTTGAGATCTTTGAAATAGATTCTTAGGTTAGTTATGAAGGTTTCATAAAAATAATTAGGTGGGTTGATTGTCACATTTTTATGAACGATCGTTAAGAAGGTAAAGTGGTTTGAAACCCTAAGAAGGTCCAGAGAGAATTTGGCAAAAAATTGAAAAAATGATTTATGGCCCCAACCAGCTCTCTCAGCAAAGAGGTATACCAACCCAATTTTTATTGGTTTTGTAAAGTTGATGATTGGACGTTGTATATACTCTCCCAAATTTCCAAATAGATATATTAGAGCCTATGACTGTATATGGACCCCACCTGAAAAGGCTTGTTTCTAGAGAGTTTTAGTTTAAAGAGAAGTTTCCCAAAGAATTTAAGAAATAAATTGAAAATATTTTTATTCCTTGATTTTTTATATATTTTCATGATATTTTAAGATAATGGTTGAGGTGAAAAAGTGAAAAGTGTCCCCTATCTTTGAAGACTAGTTTTTGGGGCTGTTTGGAGTAGTCTGTGGGAAAATTGAGATTGCAGAAGATACAAGAGGAGTTAGGAATCCATTAGAGTTTTATTGTGATATTGGTTAAGATATATTTATATTGTTATATTAAACTTTTATTTTGGATATGGTATGCAAAAGTTATGACCTATTCTTTGAGGGTAACATTTGGAGGATGTTTGATCTAGGAGGGTGTTAGGTGGCTTGATGAAGTAAGGTGATGTTTCTGAGTTGTTCATGCTTGTTGAAAGTTTATGAGTGCTTATAAATAATTTATAAGGGTTCTCCATTCTTTTTTTAGGTGTGGAAGTGGTTTTTCAGGTGATGGAGCAAGTTGAGCTCAATGTCAGTTCTTGAGTCCTAGAAGGCTTAAGAAGTAGTTTACAAAGATTGAATTGGTTGAAGGCCTTCCACTTGGATTTGGAATGATTTATAATATGTAATGGAAAATAGGATTCATAGGTATTTCTAGTGATATATTTCTTGTGCCTTGATTAATTGATTTTTCTTGTCTTTTAGGTCATTTTGTGAAGAAGAAGGTATGCTGATTTTTCAAGACATGTTTTCTTAGGATGAAAGATTGAGTCGGATGAGGCATGAGTTGGATTATATGTTGCTTTCTATCGCCTATAAAATTAAGAGATATGAATTTTTTTCCTATTGAAGGATTTTTTAGGTCTTGGAAGTGGCATAGAGGGTGCAAACTAGTTGAGTTTGCAAAACTAGTTTCTCAGCATATTGATTTGGTGAAGAAGAAAGTTGTTGTGGTTTGAACACATAAATGTTTAAAGAGATGTAACATCCATGGAAGTAATATAAATGTCCTAATTATTCAATATATTTTTTACATTCCATATTTGAGTTGATCTTGAGTGGTCTTGAGTCCCAAAGTGAAGAAAGGGTGTAGGAAACAACTGTTTGGTGAAGGATATGAGCCTTTTGGCTTTTGTTATGAACTATTTCATTGGTACAAGATAATTAATGAAAATTTATGATGTTTTATGTTATATTACACATGTGTGATTAATTTTATAGCTTTAATAATAATGGTTTTGGTGTTAGTGGATTTTACTCATCCTAGTGATGGGGTTTTGAGCTTGTTTGGTGCAAGATGAGTGGTTTTGGGCACAACCAATCTATATGGGTCATATGTGAACATTGTAATGATTTTTTGGGATGTTTTTATGATTTTTTTTTTATCAAAACAAATTTTTAGGACCGACCTCCTTTGTGTTGGTGAAATTAAATGCATATAAAGCAAGTGTTTTGGGTTTAATTTTGAACTAGTGTTCCTAGAGGGAAAATACGACCTGCATGAGAGTGAAAAGGCTGATCAAGGACATGAATTAAGAGCTGAAGAATATTTTTTAAATCTAAAGAGTGAGGAGGAAAATGTGTGCAAGGGTTTAGAGCTAAGAAAAGTCTAAGAAGAAGAAGATAAAACGAGCTAGAGAAACAAGGGTTTGATTGTGATTCTATGGGTTGAATTAGAGATCTCCATTAGTTGTGGCAGTAAAAAAAATCATATATCATCATATTCAGGTGGCTGAGTTTTTAATTACTAATCTTATGGGGTTGTAGCCTCCTTATTGAGTGGGTGTTTCACTAAATTAGGTGTTGGTGCTCCTTTTAGGGTTGGTGCTCTACTAAACTAGGGGTTGGTGCTCCTTGTGAAGTTGGTGCTTTACTAAATTTCTTAACTTTATGTAATATAAGAATATTTTCAGTGGGTTTCTTCCCCATGATGGCTTCCCACTTACATATGGTGTCTATGTGTTGTGCATCTTGTTTTATATTGTTGTGATTGAATGTTGATTATGTTAATAAGAACACATTGTAATGAATGATGTATAAAAATCTTAATTGATTAGTGTATGGTTGGTAAATGAAGTAAAAATAATTGTAGGATTGATTCACCCCTCTATCATTCCATTGTGATTCCAACACACTTATTATTTGACACAAAACCACATGTTTCCCAAAGGACCACCACTCGTACTTATATGATTCCCATCGTCCAAGTGTTGCTATAATCACTTTGGGTTTATCATTCAGAACTTATGCTCATGAAATTTCATCATTTAACCCATTTGTGCATAGTTACCACCATATTTCTAGCTAGATAATATATTTTCTTTGTGCTACATGATTTCATTCGTATTTTATAAATTTATGCCACACTTCTATTATCATCATAACAATATTTATGTTATTAACGCATATAGTCTACTATACATCATCATCATAAACTATACAACTATATCACCATAAGTTCAATAACTATCAACTCTAATTAAATAATCAAACAATTCATATAACAATACAATCACACATCATCATATCAAAAATACTCTCATCATACATAGACACACACATCAAAAGTTTCATAGTATAAAATCAAGGGACAATGCCCACTACAACACATATCATACATCCTCCTCCCTACCATTAGAGGCCACTATCAGAGCTATTGAAATCAAATCCTCGCCCATATATCTATACCTCTATGATCAAGAGCACTACTCCTCTATTTGAATATGTAGTGATGTTTCCTTAGCCACTGCATTTTCATATCGACCCTGCAACTCACCATATCTCTTGAACATACTGTATAGTAGGTTATCTCCTCTAACCACCTCTGTCTCCCATGTTAGCTCCGTCCTTGCCTCATCTCTCTTTGACTATAACACTATACACGTGGCTGCTGCCACCTCCACAATATCAAATAAGTGGGCATGTTCCATGATAATGTGATATATTCTCTCTAAGAGCCCTCCTCCTATGAGGATATCTAGAGGCACATTGTGGGTCAACGTGCGTATCGATGTATCTGTGATCAAAATCCAATACTCATCACCTTAAAACCAAGACTCATATTTACATATCGTTATCCCATTACTATACAAAATATCAAATAAAAATGACACTAGCTCATACTTACATCACATAATTATTGTCGCTAACACATTATCCTTGGGGGCAAGTTCCTAACCTCTTGTTGGATCTCCTCCTCCTAAGTGGGCACCTGGTGGCTCTCCTAATGTATCCACCACTACAAGGAACAAAAAAAACCATCAAAACTCCACTCACCATTATGTATAAGTTGGCGTGCATCCTATCTCATCTACTAAAATTAACACTATCTCCAGATATACCTCATTTATACCTGGTGGGTATAACTAAGATCATGTAGGCCCTTGTCTTTCTCCTACTTTCATCACTGCATGAATATATATATACCATATATATGGATTTAGAGGCACATCCTGGGCTATCGGAAACTTACACAACACCCGCTCATACTAGAAGAGCTCGACTACTCCTGGAAACCTGCCCTCCGACCACATGGTTTGCCGCATACATTATAGGTCAACACAGTCCTTGACCCATCCACCATAGTCCCTATTTAGCTTCCAAATCACTGCACAAAGCCACATCCTATCCAAAATAGATATGCATTTCATGGTATCAAACACATGACCCCTCAGTTTAACCCATCTAGTCGTAAAAATCTCTTGTCATGTCCATTCCACTCAACATCCTCAATACGACTATGTGCTCATATGCATATATATGTAAAAGTGTAATAACACCAATCCCTCCTCTATGATCATCCTAAGTAAACCTATATAAATATCTATTAAATTAGCCAACATGTAATGAATCCAAGCATATCATGTTCCATGCTTCTCTATACTCATAAAAATATCAAGCATCATGTATGATATTGATACTCCTCCATCAATAACCACACAAGTAGCCAACACCATTTTAATAAAATTTCACAACCACAAAACACATGATCTCATTATGCCATCCATGTTAATAGATGATTTTGCATGTGTCCAAGACCCTGTAAATTACTTCCTTGTATCTCTTTTTTGTCATCGTGTATCACATGGGGGCATAACCTAAACCCGCACTCCCATTATTGGAAATCGTAATTGTAATGTAAGAAAATATTAGAAAAAAATGCAAGTTCAAAACCAAAAAATTAGATTGATTCCTAATCTGATCCTTTCAAACAATACCTCGGATAGAGAAATGGATTAAAATGATGAGATATTAAATACTTGTACTTACCTATATGTTACAATGCTCCTCCTTTGATGTGCCGGACTTTTTCTGGATTGATTTTTGATTGCTTCTTTCTCTAATTCAGATTTTTGTGGAAAAACTTGTACAACACCTCCCCTTGATTGTGCTTGGATTTTCTTGATGAATATGATGATTGATAGATTGTATGATAGAGTGTGATGATAAAAGGGATTGATTATATGAATAAAATAGTATAGGTTTGTTATGGATTGAATAACTTATGCATTCATGGAGGAGGAGAGCTAGATTTATAGTTGAAGGAGTGGAGGATTCAGTGGCTAGGATTAAGCCAAGTTGGATTTGGATCAAGGGTGGAGAATGCATGAGAAGAATGGAGAATTCTATACTTTGAGATAAGTATCAATTGAATTAAAAATTCAATTGAGGGAGGGAGATATATTTTAATTTTTAAATATGAAAGAGGGAAATTAAGAGAGGCTTCTAGAAATAGAAGCCTCTAGATTTAGATGTGGAGGATGTGATTAGTTTTAGGATTATATTAGGTTATTAAAATATGATTAGGGATTTGATTACATGGAAAGGTTAGGTCTAGGTGGAAGGATGATGGGTGCGAAGGAAAGAACATCTATGCGTAGGAAAAAAATTATGCGCTCAATCCATTTTTTAGGTGTTTGGTATTTGTAGGGGGATTAAACAATTTGAGGTTGGGTTGAGTGGTTGGGATGGTAGGATCAACAAGAGGAGTGGTATAAATGGGTTGTGATGGAGTATTGGGAGGGATGTTGTTAGTGGTAGGTTTATACCCTATGCCTAAATGACCTGGATTTTGATGAAGGGAGATGGGTTCACGAATGCCCTGTTCATGGATGCCTTGATGTTTCATATTAGTGAACATATTTTGGGATAAAGGATATGACGTGGATGGAGAGGATTGTTTCATGTGGTCATTATAATACTAGGGGTTGTAGTGTTCTCATCCACTAAGAATCCGAACTTAAAAAAGGATGGGAGGTGAGATTTGTTTTGTTTTTTGGTCGGCGAGGGAGTTTGGGATGTATGATGATATTTGGATAGCTGATGATATATGAATGTTGAGGGGGATTTTGTTGGTTGAATGTGGTGAGAGAGATGATTGGGATGAAAATGTGTTAGATAAAGAGGTAAAAGGATAAGAATCCTTTAGTTAATGATTTTTTGGACATAATACCTAAATCGCAGGCAATAATTGGTTGAATGTCCATGGGTACGATGGAAGTAAGAATAATAATTGTCATGATATCAAGATGGTTTGGGAAGGTTTTGATCATGTGATTTGATTGGTGGATGGATGATCATGTTGAAGGTTTTTAGACGATGGAATATCATGGTCAATGATTTTTCTAAAGGAGCGAAGTGGTTTGGGTTAAATGATTTTGGGGGAGTAGGAAATAAATGTGCAAGATTAGGTGGATAACTGATGTTTTGGTTGATTTGGATTTATGAGTTAGATTATATTGTTATGGCCTAGAAGATGAAGGGGATGGATTATGCTTGGGGGCTGAAGTGGATGGTTTAGGCTTGGAGGTTCCGAAGTAGATTTAGTTGATTTTGGATGGGATTTAGTTTGTGGTTTTGGTTTAGGATTAGATTTTTGGGATTAGTAGATCTAGAGGAAGGGGATGAGGTATATTTAGATGAAGGGGATGGGAGTGATATGGGGGTCACAGTAGATTTTGGTGATGTTGGGGATGAAAGATATTTGGGAGATGAGTGTGGTGTAGGAACAACATTAGATTTGGTTGATTTAGGGTATGATGTAGATGAAGGTTGTATAGGAGGCTCATTAGTTTGGGTAGGAGATGGGTGGGGAGAGGATTGGTATTATATTTGTTAGGTTTAGGAGTTGGTGACTTAGGAGTCACATTGGATGTTTTAGGATTGGGGGATGGTGGATTTGAAATAGGATTAGAGGATAAGATAGTGTTAGGTTTAGGTGATGAAGAGGGTAAGATAGGATTAGGTGTGGATGAAGAGGATGAGGGTGGCATTAGAGCCACATTCTAGATGGTTTAGGATTGGGGGTAGAAATGGATGAGGGTGCCTTATGAGCCATGTTCGATAAGATAGGTTTGACATTATTGAGCTTACGTGATGTAGAGGATGAAATATGCTTAGAGGCTAAATTTGATGGTGGCTTAGGGGATGTGGGACCATATAGGAGAAAGTGTGTAGGATAGGATTGGGTTGATGAGGATGAAGAGGATAGAGGACTAAGATGAGATGTGGTGGATGATAATTTTGGGTTAAGTTGTTGGAATTGTTATGGATATGTGAATGAGACTTAATTATAGGTTTTATGATGATTGGATTTAGAATTTGATATTTTGGATGGTAGGGGATTAGCCACATGAGTTTTGATGGGATGAAGGTGTAGTTCATGATGATTGATAGGGGAATTAGAGGTTGGAATTTGGGATGGTTATGTGGGCTTGGTATTTTTGACTAGATTTCTAAGGACATAAAGGAGGTCCTCTAAGTCTAGGTCAAAGGTAGTGAGGTTGTAAAAATTGATGTAATTGGCTTGTGGAGATAGTGGTTTATGTTGATTAGGTCAGGGCTTGGATTGAGATGTTTGGGGTTCCTCGAAGTGGAATTTAATAGGGTGATGGGTAGGGATCTTAGGAAGGGGAAATTGTGAATGGGGTTGGTTGGGAGATAATGGTTTAGGGGGTGATTGGTTGATGCATGATTTAAGATCGAATATTTTTTGATTGATTTGTTGAATGGTTTTTAGGATGCAAGGGTCAACATGGGATGGTTTATTTTGATGACAAGGAGGGGATTGGTTGAGGTAGGATGTGAGATTTGATATTTTTTTATTAAGGTATTGGATAATGTGTGGGATTTCATGATCAAAGTGATATGGTTAAATTTTATGGGTGGGCGATGATGGGATAGCTTGGTTGATGGATTTAGAGAAGAGGTAGGGGTTTGGATGTTGGTTTAGAGAGGACATGGATTGAGGATCAAAGGCCATGGTTTGATATGACATGTAAGTGATTACTTTTGGATTAGGTTGAATTAGGTGTAAGGGTGATTATTTCTCGGTGAAGGGGTGAAAACATGTGATCACATCCCTAATCATATTTCACCGAGAGGGGGGAATATTCAAGGTTACCCTATTACCCCTCATAGATGAATTCAAGCAAACTTCTAACATGATGCACACAATCAAACTATGCATTTCCACTCTATTTTCAATCAATCATGGAGCAATATTCAAATCCTACAAAAAATTATTGCTCAAAATAACAAATTTCAATCTATTTCAAGTACAAAACTATCTTAGATTCTTATGATTTCTCGGATTCTCACAATTTCACCCTCAAATGACCTAATCTAGAGGAAATTCAAATTTCCAAAATAGGATCAAATCAATCAAGTTCAATCGAATACTACATTTTACTCAATATAGGTTGTTTCCAATTCCATTCTAACAATATCAATATCCCACTTAGATGATCTAACTTGAGAGCCAATCAATACTATCATATCAATCAATTTTCTATTTGACCAAGTTTTCACCCTTACATCTTGAAGTGGGGGTAATGAGGCGTTATTGCATATCCTTGTCCACTTTACAGGGGTTTTAAGTGACTAGTAGACAAGTAATAATTAGTTCATTTCCTTTTGTAGTGATGGAACATATTTTGAGAAAGTGTCATGGTGGAAAGAAAATCTGATTGCTCTCCCAACACTATTTATCTAACTCTAGGATGCTCAAATCCATAGAATATTCACACTGATTTGGGAATTGATCACTCCCAATCCATCCTTCAATCTCAAAGTTTCAAAGTCTCTTATATCTCTATGGAATGTTTCTACCCAAAAAATTCTTTTGTAAAAACACACTCATCCCACATGGATCAAAACATTGATCCATGGTTCACCACGTTGTGATTCTTACTATCGACATGCCTTGGTTACAACTCTTTCATCCCTTTACATGTATGTTCTTATTATATTCTCTATACTATTTAAATTCATCCAAATAGTATAAAGGGGGAAAATGTATACATAAAATCATACACTTATTACTAGTATATTACATCTCTAGTATGTTGTTATATACATGTTTTCTAATAATGAAGATTAGACACTGGTGAAACCTTTTCTTAGTCCTTCTGTTGCCTTTGATTGGTTTTAATTGTGACATTATCTCATACTTATTATATTTCCATATTTTTAGTTGAGTCATAGGGATCTATGTCCCTATTCTTGGTTCTATTTCTATTTCTTATATTTTGGGATAGTAACATCCAGTAAGAACACTGCCACCCGAGCGATAGTGTCCCTTGTGGGTACTTTTGTCCATTCCCTTTCATTTCCTAAATTATCATTTGGTACTTAACTTTGGGTATTTTTTAATATTCATTCCATAATTTCATTCAGCCTTTGGTGTCACAAAGTGTCAAAATTTAAAGAAGTAAGTCGTATTTATACACAACCTACTCACTATTATTAGGGGCTGAAAAATCCAGGCTATTACTTCCTATCAACTACTTGGAAAAAGAGAAACATTAAAGGACTACATTTGGGTTGCATCATTTTTAATGCATATGAGGGGCTATTTTTAATTTCATCTCACACATTCATCTTGGGGGAAAATTAGTTTTAGCCCGCTATATTCGTGTGACTAATACAAGGGAAACTAGCTTCAAGGGACAACATTCTATCACACACACACTAGAACTAAATTAATTTTGAAATGTAGTGCAACGCTCGGTGACAGTCACATTGGTGTGACCACCGAGGTTAGTCTAACTCAAGATTTTACATTATTTATTTCGTTTAACGTGTGCTTGAGCCTTGTTTATGTAGCTAGGGTTTGTTTTGTAGGTTCATGTTCTACAATGAAACCCTATATCGAAGTGGATGAGAAAAATCATGAATGGAAGAAGAAACTATAAAGCCTTGAAAATATCACATCCAAAGTTGTTTTCATGACACTATCATCCAATTCGAACACTAGTACCTAGGGCGGTCCTATCCTCCTTTGGGTGGTATTGTCTGGAGGAATATATGTCTCTGTTTTCTAGACGAAGCACACTTAGTCCAGGTCTAGCATGTTCTACTCAGTTTTCAGCCCATAATCAGTCCAGAAGTACTAGATGCAAGATAAGTCACTCTTATCTCCCTATTGTGCATACTTTCTTGCTATTGCATGTTAGATCTTGCTTATTGTTGTTATATGTGTTTAATCTTAGTCCTATGATAAATATTTAATTCTATTAAATCAAAAGTTAATTAAGCAGAATAACCCCTTCTAGTGAACCTTACATTCCTTTTTATTATTTTTCATCCATAACTATCTATTAAATCTTCAAAAAGAGTAAAAATTTGAACATTTCTCTTGGATTGAAAATTTTGACTCACACCCTACTTTCCCTAGAGTTTATCCTACCCTCTTAGTGTATGACTATTTTCATATTTTTTCTAGGTCTTATTCTTTTAATTTTGGGTACATTGAAGACTTATGCTAATGGTTATACCATATAATTTCTGTAATTTATTACACTAAATCATGTATGTAAGGATATCATCTATAAGGTCTTTAAAAATGATCATATTCATCCTCACACATATTATAGCTATGTTAGATTTTTCCTATAAGCAAATTTATCTTTTGATAAGGATGGTGGTTCTATTATAACTCCTCCCTCTAAGGTCATCAATAGCATAATTACGGGCTATTTGTTCAAATCATTGTGCCTAATGCATTAATAAAGTGTGTTCTTATTGGTCATGGATCGGGCCTTAATATTTGCATTATTTATTTTCTTTGTTATTGAGGTAAATCTACTAAGGATCTATCCCCTTCTACCATGGCTATATGTGATTTTGAAAATTCATCTTTTCAAATACCTATCCAAATTACGCTATGCATTACTATTGGTCCTAAGACCCTTAACACTTTATGTTATGTTATCCCAAATAAACCTTATTACAATATTCTCCTAGGGTAACCCTATTTATATGTTATTATCACCCTTATGTCTAATAGTGTATGATTACCTAATCGTAATTCTACATTTGTTTTCACACCGGATATTTCCCCTCTTCAACTTTGTGTCCCACCTTGACGATATTTTTTGTGTTTACCTTGTGCTCCACACATTATGATTAAGAAATTACTTGATTGCAATCTCGTGTCTCTCCCTCCACCATTTGAGGTTGATGTGCACTAGCCTCATAGTAAGATTTTCAATGCTCATTCTTATTGTGACTATCATAGATGTATCAATCACATCGCTTATTGATGTATTAATCTTTGACATGTTATAAAATATATTATTGATATAAATAAAATTGAATGGAATGATTCCACTGAATCCTCTAGCTCTACTCAATATAATGATCTACCTCTTAATCATAGCATTGATAAATTCACTTTAGTAGTGTGTCATGATTACAATGCAGTATCACCACCATATCTATATGATTATTCATCCCCTATTATTCCTCTTGTTTCTTCTCACACTTTTCCTCATATTGCTACTTCTACTTTACTTATGATCATAGGGGTATTTCATATTCCTCTTCAAAATGTTATGATGTCCATAGCTTTCAAATCTATTACTTTCAATAAATCTTGATATTCCTCTAATGTTATTATGAATACTAATCCATATGATTGTAATGTTACTTCACTTGATGCCACTACTCTTCCTTGATTAGGATACCCATTTAAAATCATTCACAATAATTTCTCTTCATGTACTTTAGTAAAAATTTCTTATTCCTCTATGAATATGCCTATTATTGTTTCACCTATTATATAAATTTTTTAGGGATGTCCTCTTCTTCCCCTACTACTGATAGTGTAAAGATCACAATATTTAACGACCCACTTCCTAATCACAATATTGAAAAATCTACTTCAAAAATGCACATTGTTAATCATGCAACATAACCTTCACCTTCTTGTAATAACCCATCAGACGCATTTATTGATATGGTCATTACAAAATAGGTCTCATTTTCAATGGCCTCTAATATTAGCTTAGGTGACATAGGTATGTCTTAGTTTCATGCTCTTAGTATTTTTATATCTATTTTAGACCAATGTGTCAAGTTGATTTGGGGTATTCCTAAGATTTGAGATAGGTTTTCTACTACACATATTATCTCTAGTGGTTCTTGCCCTTATAAGCCTCTAGATAGGCTTTATAGTGCATGTGTTATATCTCATGGATCTCTCTATGATATTCCTCCTCATATGTCTACCCCATCACATATTGCTTCTTGTGGATCTGGCCCACCTTGTTCTTCTATTAGGAATTTTATGGTACACATTACAACTTTTGTACCACTCACACATGAACATATTTCTTTGGCACAATTGAGGACCAAGCCTCCATTTTATTCCAGATCTAATTTTCCTCCTCATGACAATATCATTGGCTAGATCTTGTGCTACCCCCTTCTCTTTACATAGCTAAATTCAAAAATATAAAAAAAAATCACATATTTAATTAATACAAAACCATGACTTATACACATAGCTTGAGTTATTAACAATAAGCATTATATATGTTGTTTATCAATATGGTTTGATTGATAGAATATATCTTCCAATTATTACATACATATGTTTACAAGGTATATTGATCTTGATGTAAGACACACAAATTGTCACACAATAACAGTACCTACATTGGTTCCTTACTCTAATCTCTTAGGGGCATCCCTCCACATTATACATGTGTTCTTTTTTCATTATAGTTCCTTTTTACTTCTTCATTATGTTTGATTACATATATTGTATACATGTTATCTTTTGATCTAAGATAAATAACACGTCTATCCTATGTAGCATTGACATATATTGCTTTATGCGCTTCTTTACTAGTTCCTTTTATGCTTTTATCACTGTTTTATATCATTATTTACTATACATATTTTCTATTTGCTTGTGTTACTACTTGTCTACTTCATGGTATGTGGCTTGAGTGCCTTTATCATCTTGTGACACCATGTGTGTCACATATTTATGACTACATGTATTTCTTGCATGACACTACTTCTCTTGTATGTGGCCTAAGTGCCTTGATTGTCTTGTGACATTGTGAGAGTGGGTTTCCCATGCTTGCAAATTTATTCCTTGAGGTGAATTTTCTTTGAATGTTATGTCTTATGTTTTCTCACTTGAATACTACTAGGTATTTCTATAAGTATTTTATTATACATAAATTATTGATACCATTACTATTTTGGTTATATTCTCTTGTTTCTTTATGAGCCATGGTCTCCACCATGTGTAAGCACTTTAGCATTCCACATTATCCTACAAATTATCAAACATATTATACATGGGTACACATTTATTCTTTTGATCCACGTGCTCATTTTTTTTTATCACACTTGCCTCAAAAGTGGGGCATTCATCAGGGTATATTATACACTTAAAGATATAATTTTGGGTTCATGCACAAATTTTCATAGGGTACACGTCCTCAGTTGAAAAAGTTCAGAGAATTTTATAGGGGGTGTGAATATTTCACCCCTTCTTACACTTTAGTACTCAATTCTGGTTGTAAAATATAGGGTTATGGGGGTATGAGTCTCCTTCTCAATCATCATTTCAACATATTACACACTCCTACTTAGATTTTGCAGCACACATGGATAGTATGGGGGAACCCATTATATTTTATACTTTGTTTCTATATATACAAAATTAAGCCTAGATTCCTCTATAGTAGTGTGGTCCACGGGGTTATGAAAAGTATAGAAGAAATTAAGTTATTCATAGGTAGTTGTTCATATCCTCATTCAAAGGGAAAGATATCAAGGTTACTAAAAAATTTGATACAAATATTCTTCCTTCATGTGGTTTTATATTACCTCTCTCTTATTATCTCTCTACATTCTATTCAATGTTTGGTTAAGTTTGACATTACAATATAATTATCCAACTGCAAGAAAGGAATACATGCTCTTCCTTATGTAAAAATAAACAATTGCATTCCTTCCATTTTTTGCATCTCTTTGGTTTACTTTGAAAAGATCAAATTCTATATTTACATTTGAGTTAATGTTGAATTTATACTATGGTAATTGACTATACAATGTGTTGCAGTTTTCATTATGGAGCATGCAACACTAACACATCTGGATGACAATAACTATGAGTGAAGACAAAGTGTGTCTACATACTCAATCATATTTTCCTTTAATCATGTAGTTTTCATTTCATACTTAAAGGGGGTAAATGTAAACACTCAAATTTGAAAATTTATCTTTTATACATTATTGGTTATGACTGTGCTTCTTGGCTAAGACAAATACCCACATCTTATTCCTAGTCAGCACATCTTGCTATCTCTCTCCCAACTTGTTTGTTCCTACACACTAATGTGTCTTAAAATTTTGAATGTAAATACATAAAATCATCACTTAACCTCTACTTATCATGATGCAAATTCTAGATTTCACTCCATGTCACCTTGTCAAAAACCATACAGTAAGGTTAGGATGTAATTTCCATTATTGGCTAACCTATACAGTCTTGGACTGACACATATTCCAACACTACTTCTAATTTCATTATCTTTATTGGGTATTATTACCTCCTGGGTCATCCTTTACGTGAAAAATTACCTTTAGAGCCCTATATAAGAAATTTTATATCACATCATTCAAGAACCTGACAATAATCTGGCACTCTCATGAGATCTTATTGCAAATACTAGTACAATAGGCACCGAAGGCTCCATAAACCTTACCAAATATTATGCACATCCTTTAGGGTAGCCACAACTATAGTTATGAAGAACTTAACCAATTGATGCAGGAGGATCAAGATTTTACATAACACAATTTTTGGTTTTTAAGTAGTTTTGGCTTGAAATAGGTATATGAAGTCCTTTTTGCTGTTTTTAATGAATTCCATCTTCCTTGGGTACCTCCATGGGTGTTATGAGGCCATTTTGGGCTTTCCTTCCAAAATGCACCTTTTCAATATTTAAATTTCTAAGTTAAAATTGTGAGGGTTAATATCAAGTGTGAAAACATATCATGATGTAAAATGGTATGAAGGGTCACTTGTGATGTAAGAAAGGGTTTTTTACCTAACCAAGTGGTTTTGTCTTTGCTATACCATGGTTAGGGTTCAAAACTTGTTGTAATTACCTCCATTTTGGATTATGAAGGAAAGTATTTGAATGTAAGAAGTAAGTTTTATGTCAGAGGAAGGTGGATTGAGGTTGAAAAATAAGTGTGAAGAGTTAACAAGGCTTAGACAGATCTTGGTTCCAATAAAGCCTTGATATTCTTATAAATGTGAATGATAAATGAAAATACACTTGTGTTCTTGTGTTTCATTTGATATGCATGCTTTGATATTGATAAAGGAGTCATATTTTGGGATGGAATATTGTTACTATGACATGGTTGAATTTCATTGAAGTATGATCTCATATTTATAAGGAAACTCTATATTCTTAGGTTATATGTTATGATTGTGTGGGTTATTATGAGAGAACAAGGGAATTATTAGTTGGTGAAGCATGGTATGAAGCTAGAAGGGCATAAGGAAGGCTAAGTGAGTGCATCCTGGAAGATGTAAGTGGATTGAGATAGTGTTTTGGGTGTTTCATATGATTTGAGAGATAAAAAGGATTAAGAGGATATGTTAAAGTTAAGAACATTTAAAAAATTAGTGGACCCTGAATTAGGATGGATTTACATGCATGCAAATAGTTTCATTAATAGTGATCTGACAAAGAAGAGTCTAAAACTTCTAAGTTTGGTTATTATAATCCATACTAGACTGGTAAAATAATAGTTAGAAGGATCTAAACACTGTTACAAAGTTAAGTGTTCTTCAAGGAAATTAGAGGATTCTATGATATTGGTAAGGTGTTAAGAACTCTATAGAGATAAAAAACTAGAAAAAAGGGTTTGGAGTAATTTCTAAGGAATGAAAGCTTGAGCATTTCCTAGAAAACATGGTATGAAGAATCTAAAAACAACTAAAGCTCATTGGTTAAGATGACTTGTATGTTTTCACGAGTTATAGTCAAATGGAGATAGTTAGTGAAGGTTGAGATAAATATTGAAAGGTTGGTTTAAGGTTTTAGTATGATTATTTAAGAAAGTTATGAATTAATTTCCTTCCCGGGTTAGGTAAAACCCTAATCTAGGGTTTCAATAAAGAACTTTTAACATCTTACATTCCATCCATTGAAAATTGCTCAAACTTAGAATGTAATAATTGTGTGATGTATTTTATGAGAATAGAAATGATGAGAACCTTCATTTAACAAATTTGTTAGATATAAGATCAAATTAAATAAACATGCCAATAAGCTTAAGAATTCAAGAACCTCCCAATGCATCCAAATATCAAATTTTCCATCTATAATCTTCTTAAACCTACTTAGAATCATCCAACAAACTTGATTAAATGATTCACAAGAAAGAAAAAACCTATCTCAACTCTTTCACCTTCTTAAGCCTCCTTAAGATCTCTTCTAGCCCTATAAACTCACAAACCTTATAGCTCATAATGTCTCCCTAGGTATTAAACCAAACTATACACATTTTTAGACCTTTATGTGTATATGAACAAGGTATAGTTTGAAATTGTCATGGAACAAGGTATATGACTGTTCAACTCTTCCTCTACAATCACATTTATTTCATCATGATACCTTCAATTATCCACAGTAAGGATTACAATAGGATTTATAGAAAGGAACTTATGATTTTCATTCATTGACTTACAAAACCCTCAAGACTGAGTACTTCCATAGTTTGGACCATGTTTTCTCATTTAGACCCTCCTAATTAACTCAAATCGCCTCAAACCTTTACAAGAACATTTATCATGCTTGAATCCTCCTTTCCATAAAATTTTAGACTTTTTCAATGGATAAATATGATGTTACACCTATTTATTTCTTTTAAACCCTAGATAGGGTTCTACAGGGCAACGAGTAGGAGTTTTTGGTTATTTGTTATTTCTTTAGTTCCCTAAATCTCTATGAAGTTCCTAAACACTCTTATATACTAATATAAACCTTCTCCACATCCTTTCAATACTTTTTAAACCTTCTCATCCCCTTAACCATACTAAATATTCACTCAAGTGTCAATAAACTGTCTTACATGCCTGAGTTTTATTGTTTTCTTAGGTTTACTAGTAAATTTATTTTTTCTTGATCCCTGTTACACTCTTACTCATAGAGGGATAATATTATACTACTAGGTTTAAATTTTTCTTCAGTATCTCAATAATTCAATGTCACACACAAACCACAATACAGCTTGCATACCTTGTTTCATACAATATATTTGTTTCTCAAGGAATCCTAAGCCCTTAGTATGTCTTGACTGAATTTAAACTTCTTTCAAACCATTCTCACAACATGATCCATTATATTTTACATGTAACACCTCTCAATATAGCATACAAAGCACATTTTAACCATCATTCATATATAAACTCATAGCTATATACACATTTTCTCAAGAAACTCATTTATTTATAAGGTTTCCCTTATACATCATAGGAATTGCAATCTTTCTATCTCTATCACACCTTTTCCTACCTTATTTTATATCATACTCCCTTCTCCATTCGAATCCTTTCCCTTTGTGTCCAAAATGAGTTAGTTACTCAATTAGTTAGCTCTTTAAACCATATTTACAACTATGTTAGAAGTAAGTAACCTCACCCTCATGTGTGGATAACATGTAACTAGAATACATGAGTGATTTTTACACATTTTAGAAGCATGACACCAACCTAACCTAGCTCTTAATTCACTAAGTACAATAAGGATAATTCAAATATTTGAAAAGGGAGTTTTGGAGGGAAATTCCAAAAATTCATTATTACATTACAAAAGAGGTTCAAATGGACATGATACATACTAGAAAACCTAAAATGACCTCCAAAACCTAAATAAAACTAAATTTTTCTTGGAAACCAAAATTGTGTTTGTACATAATGATGCTCATGCATCATACTCCCCAAGTGGGAATGTTTGCACTCTTGTACAAATTTAGTTCTTCTTCCTTTTTTCCATTCTTATAATTTCCCCTTCCTTTCTTGTGTTTGAGCTCATCTTCATTGTTCATGTCTTTATTTTGTATTCTATTTTATTTTTTGGCTTCTAGATTTCTTGTCTTGTCTTCATCTTACTTCATTCTTTCTTCATATTTATATTTCTCTCCTTATTCACTTTTTCAGTTATATCTTCTCATCATTTTATTGCTTATTTTCATCTTCCACATTCATTTCTTTGTTTACACCTACACAAGCATAGCTAAAAACAACAAGAGATTGTAAAAATAGAGACAAACTAGTCTCATATTTATCTCTTTCTTCTTCATCTTGAGTTCTTCACTTTCTTGTTGATCATCCTCTGTTGCTTCCACTATATTTTTTGTGTATTATTATATGCTCTCTCTATTTCTTCCTTTTGATTCTTCATCATAGTTTCCTCTTCATTATATGCTTCTTTGGTTAAAGTTTCTATAGTATTAGCTTTGACTTTCACCTCATATTCTCCACTCAACTAACTCCACATGCTTGTAAGTATTTTCAATGATATTTTCATCATACTAACAATTGTACTTTCCTTCTTGACTGATTCAAACTGATTTTGAATTTTTTCACAAAATTCTTCTTCTTTTATTCCTTCATTTTTTATCTTCTTATCTTTTAAGGGTGATCCACATCATTTGGTATTGTAAAACCAAAAAATAATAGTATAAGGTGGTGTAAACATTTCAAACTTATGCCAATAATAGTGTTTGAAAAATTCTTCAATTAAAAAAGTCAATGGTTGGTTTAAATGACGTTATAAATTGCATCAAGATCATATTAAATGTGTTAAATGGAATAATTATTAGAGTTTTCTATAATGTTTTGAGTATATTGTGATTTCCGGAATGGAGCCAAATAGATGTAAATTATATTTTCTTACAAATATCATTTCTGGAAAGTAATGTTTTTAGAATTTGTATAAGTTTACATGCCATTATAATGTTGGAATGAATCAAGACTCCAATAATTGTTGGATATACACAAAATTGTTGATTTGATTGGTTATGTGTTAAGGTTTTATATGATTCCGGCCATCCTTGTTATATCCATGTTTTGCATATCTTACAAATTCATTGTGGAGTTGGTCAGGATATGTTCCATAAAACTTCATGTGTTCAAATAATTAGATAACATCATTATAAAATCCATTTTATGCACATCATACAACAATTTAAGTTTATATGAAACCATTTTATTAGCATTTCTTTTCAAATAATACACATGCCTTGTGTGTGGTGTATGCCTTGTATATACTATCACATTATGCACACATGTATATCAAGGTGTTTGTAACTAAAACACATCACAAATATATGCTTTAAATTATGATTTGATGGATGTAGTTACTCTTATGTATATACCTTTCAGTTTTTTTAAAGGTGTAAACAATCTAATGCAATTTAAGTTACTAAAATGCAGCATCATATAGAAGGAATGTGAATTATTCCACAAACTATAACATTTGTATGTCATTGAAATGAATATAATGATTACATGATATTGTAAAATTGGATATAAGAATAATGACAACTATTATTACTTCATAATGTGCCCTTAAAAATATTATCGCTATTTAAAATGTGCCCTATAAAAACTTCTATAATACATAAAACCAATTATAGTTACATCTCAAAAAACTATAAATTATTTTCATTCAAGGTTTAATAAATTATTTTAGTTTATAAACTATACCATGTGTGATGCTTTGTTTTAAAATATCTCAAATGATTCTCACTTGCCATCAAATTACATTAGTGGTTCTACAAGAGGATCAAATTTCATAGGATTTATTACATGTCTTACTCAATATGGTTACAATATATACAAACACTCTTCATTTTTTGACAATATTTTACTTCCATTTTTTTTGTGCATTTCTATCAGAGGATATATTATGTTAGGAAATTCATTAGTTTTGAGTTTCAAAGCATCATTATAAAATCCATCTTGTGCACCTCTAACAATCATTGAATTTAATGTGACCACATCTCGTCAAGCCATTTTGTTAAATAGTTCATGTGCCTTGTGTATACATCTGCATTTTACATACATGAATATCATGTTATTTGCAACTATAACGTATGAAAAATATATGATTTTGATCATGCTTTTATGGATGTACATAACCTTACCTAGCAATATAGAAATATTATGTAAGGTACAAATCATGTAATGCAATATTAAATTTTAAAAAATGTGGGAGTATCGAGAAGGAACTTGAATTTCTTGATAAACTAAAGCATTCATGTTATTTCATTGAGACTAACTTCTACCAAAGTTAGTAACATATCAAGCCAACATGTTATGATCATTTCCTATTCAAAAAACAAAATTAAATTCCCTGTGCCCAACATTTAAATATGGATAAATGTATATATCCGTACGTATAATTTTGAAAACAAAATCAATATAAAAGGAACGTGAATTATTTTAAAAACTTAAACATTCATTCATTGAATGGGGAGCAATATCTACCAAAATTACTAACAAAAGTATCCATAATGCTAGAATCATTTCATATTCACACAATACAAGTAAATGTCCTAAGTTCATCATTTGATTATGTTTGGATGAGTGTACATACCTTTATGTGGAAACATTGAATTATTTTACAAATTAATCCAATCATTGCAAGATTTCTCTATGCAATCAGTGAGTTCATCCTAATGCCATCACAAATACAATTTTTTACTACATAAATAAGGAACATTAACTATTTTCCAAATAATGAAATGACTACAACATATCTTAATGAAAAATCTGGAAAATTACCTCAATTTGATGACCAATTTAATGGTATATGAGAAACATCTACTGAATTCATTAACATATCAAGCCTACTTGTGAAATAGAAGGCATCAATTTTGTTGTGGGTACAATTTTTCTCAATAGGTTTTGATTTCCTCTTCAAGTAAGAAGAATTGGAGTACATACTCACTTATCCACTTAGTTAAGCACAATTAATTGGTAGTAAGAATGAAGGATTTGAACATCAATTTGCATTCAAACTTGGTCTCTTATTGCACAAGAAAACTTAGTACAAGAAAGTGGGAAAAGTGAATTAGGAGGTAAACCCAAAGCATCTTGACATGGATGGCTCCATAACATGATGTTAATTAATTAAAATAGAGTTGCAAGAGTCTTCTTCATGGTACACACACAATGCAACTATAAGAGTGATACTGCTACCTATATTGGTTATGGTGAACCACATGATGATGTTGGTTCTATCAATTAAAAGAGCACTAGGATGGTTTATATAATTTATGTGTACATCATATAATTATACCATTGAAACTTAGTCTATTTTTATTTATCACATCGGTTGGGATTAAATTTCTAATTATCAATCTATCGATAGTTCTTTGTGATTATTTTTTTTATTTTATGCATATAAAGAAATTACCTTTACTTATTTGGATTAAAAATACATATTATAATGTAAATGCATACCAAAATTGAGGTAAAAAAAAACCATACTTCCCGACTTGATCCTCATATGGGTACACAAATCAAAAATGAAAACTTAGATGTAAAGCAATATACCCTAAAGAACCCATTGTTAATTCTCAAAACCAACACAAAATTCTATCTTCTTGTTCAAACAGTTTCTTGTTGTGTTGTTAAATAAACAATGCTTTTATGGTGTTTGGAATGGATATTGTATCCATGATGTTATGTAAAAATACATTCAACATTTTGAGAATAAAATGTGTACCCATCCTCAAAGTTGACAAGGATAACATTACAACGCTTCTTGAAATAATTAGTATGATGCAAAAATTCTTGAACATTTAAATTCTAATGGGAGCTACAAAAATGCATCAAGGAATTCATTGAAGAAAATTATCAATGTTGCCCCCAAAACAATAAAAAAATCATCTATTAGTGACAAAGGAAAATAATGGTTAATCCCTCAAGCACCCATTACTTTCAACATTTATGAAGTACCAAAAATTCATAAATATAGTGCCCCCCTCAGACCTATTGTCAACATAAGGAAATCTCCAACCTATTATCTTACAAAGTATTTAGTGGGAAAATTATAACATTTAGTAAGTAATACCCATTCTTTTATTAAGAATTCATAACATTTTGTATGTAAGGTCAAAGGTCCTAGGGTAAATACAAAAGACATTTTAATGAGCTTTAATGTAGTTTCACTATATTCAAGGATATCACTTAATGCATAAATGAAAGTCATCAGTGGGATCATTGATTCTTTAAAAACATATGTGGTGTAAATTTTTCTAAGGTCAACTTTCTTTACCTTTAGAGGGTAGTTTTTTAGAGAAGGGAAGGGATGGCTATGGGGTCACCATTGTCACCTATTGTTGCTAACTTACTTGTGGGACATTTTGAATTAAATGCTCTATCATCTTACCCACTAAAACTTGACTTGAGGGATAGATTTATAGATTATACTAATAGTAAATGGTCCCATGGGAGTGATTAGCTAGATAAATTCATTGTGTATTTTAATGGAAAATCAAACTAGATCCAATTCACTATGGAGAAAGAAGAAAGTAAAAATTTACCTTTCTTTGATGTCCTTATTTAAAATAATCTTGTTGGTTATTTATCTCATGACATTTTTATAAATAAGACATGTAATGCCCTGTTTCTTCAAGCTAACTTGCACTATCACCCTTAACAGAAGATGATGGTTCTTAACCCTTTCGCAACTAGGGAAATAAAATTTTAACACCCAAACATCTTATATTAGAGAAAAGATATTCTCACAAATGTCTTAGTGACAAATGGCTATATAATATGGGAAATCTAACAAGCTTTCCATAAAGCCATTCTTAGAGGAAAAATAGTTAATATTGATGACTATGATGCCCCTAGGATCGTCATACCCTACATTAAGGGGGACTTCAATTTTTACCAAGAATTGTTAGAAGAGTCGGTATAAAAACAACATTCAAAAATAAAAACACTCTTTCCATATCTCTATATTTTGCATAGTATACTTTACATGATCACCATCCCCTACATTAAGTGAGTCTCAGAAAAATTAGCAAGATTCATGAGAAGATTCAATGTATAAACAACATTAAAAAATAAAAACACTCTTTTCTCTCTCTACATTTCTTGAAGTATACTTTACATGATCAACACCCCCTACATTAAGGGGGTTTCAAAATAAATAGCAAGAATCGTACCTTTACCAGTATTTACATCTCTCTAGATTCCACAAAGGATCATTTAGATACTAAATTACAAAAATGTGTCCACAGTGTTCCCATTCATGTAAAGGGTGAAGCAAGTAGATCTATCCAAACCGGACTTAAAGAGCATACTAGGAACATATAGTGCTCCTAAATTTAGCACTTCGCCTTAGTATAAGATTACTTTGTTACCAAACACCTGAAATTCTTCGATGAAGAAAACTTAATTGTAAAGGATCATTATTGGAAAATGAAAGTAAGAGAAACTACTGAACTTGAAAAAGACTAACTAATATAAATAGGGATAGTGGGATCAATATTTGTAGCTCATGGAGACTAATAAAAAATTACTTAAAGTGGAATTGAAATACAAATTTAAGCTTGAGTGACCAAATTTAATAATTTATTAATTAATGTCATTACTTAATGATGAAATATATTTTTTATAATTAATTGAAAACCTTTTACATTTTACATTTAGATATTTTATTTAAGGTTGTCACTATTGATGCAATTTCCCTAGAATTATTAATTTGTTCTTCTCTATAAGGACGGGTAAGCATATTATGCCCAAAACATCATATATGTATTTTTACATAACATGACAAATTCTGAATTTTCCATTCAAAACACATAACATCATGGAAAAAAAAGTAAAATCTCACCTTTAATGTGATTCATAACAAGCCATGTCTCACTATCACACTCATCCCATTATTATTTTTGAGTGAAAGTATTAATAGGCACAAACTATGTTATACCATAAAATGACAAACTATTTGAGCTTGGAAATGTTTAATAAAATGTTTCTTTGAAAAAAATTCATGGATGATGACATTATGTAGAAATAGAATACATTTTCTCAAACTTTGTGTCCTTTTCTCATCCACCTTTGGAAGAACCTTTGTATAATATTTGGATCTAGTAAATCTCCTCCTTCCTATGTCCAAAGTTCGTACAATACTTGTGCAAGATAAAAAAAAATAGAGTTCATAAACAAAAATATAAACATATTCAAATGTTTTTTTTTGTTTCCAAGTGGCAACCAACCCTAATCTCATAAACAAATACCACGAGCTTAAAATATAATAATAAAATGGAGTAAAACTTGTAATGTGAGAAATCCTTTTTCATTATGATGGAGGATGAAGCTTCTTCACTCAAAGTTTCTTTGTGTATTTCCAAAAAAGTAGGTAGTTTCTTAGAAGGTAGGAAAATTATGAAAATTCATAAATCTAAGAGCTAGGTAACATACATACCAACCTTGGATGAGGGAGAAGTCACGCCCAACTTGGATGAGGAGGATCCAGATTCGGGATTCACAAAGGTTATTTCAAAAAAGAAAAAAAGAATGAAAGGCTTTGAATTGATCCCAGAATCACTTTACAGTGATAAAAAAATAAATAAAGATAACTGGGACACCTCCACATCCAGAACAACTAGATCTTCTGCTAGACGAATAGTGGACTTTGGAGGAAGTACAAAAAGAGGAAGACCCTCTAAAAAGGCTCTAAGATCTAAGAGAACGGAGAGGGACATTGCAGATGGAGTTCAGCGCCAGTTGAACCATCAGACAGTTCCAGCCACCAAATATTCCAAATGAAGATTATTTCATGGAACATCCGAGGCCTAAATGGAAACTCCAAACAGAGAACCATCAAGGAGTTAAGGGACTCTAACAATCCTAATATTTTGATTTTGCAAGAAACTAAAATGAAAGCTAGGACCCTTGAAACTATTAAAAAGAGTTTCTGGGATATCTCTGAAATGGTGGCTGTTGACTCCCAGGGAGCTTCTGGTGGGCTGGCTACTTTTTGGGATAAAAGACACTGTACTGGTATGGTTCTTAATGCTAGTATTAATCATCTTGCAATCAAATTTGTTGCTGTTGAGAATAATGATGAATGGATCCTTTCTAACATATATGCCCCTAATACGGTTAGTGGTAGAAGGAAGCTTTGGGCTGACCTTAAAGCTTTTAGAAATCAGCATGGTTCTGCTAACTGGCTTATTATGGGGGATTTCAATTCTCCACTAAACCCTGGAGAAAATTTTGGAGGTTCCTCCAACTTTTCTATTGGTATGGAGGATTTTGCTGATTTTATAGCTGAACATAACCTCTTTGATGTGGATCTTCATGGGAATAAGTACACCTGGAATAATAGAAGGTTGGGGAAAGAGTTTATTCAGGTAAGATTGGATAGGGCACTAATTTCAGCAAGCTAGATTCTCAGTCAAGACTTTCACCTCTCCTCCTTGCCCAGAGTTGGATCGGATCACAATCCGATTGCTCTAAATCTTCTCAATTGGACTAAACCCACCAGAAGCTCTTTCAAATTTGAAAATATGTGGATGGAACATGACAATATATATGACAAGATAAAAGAATGGTGGGAATGGAATGGAGAAGGCACTGCTCAATATAGATTGGTCCAAAAGCTCAAAAATGTGAAAAAGCAAGTCAAAATCTGCAACAAAAGAGTCTTTGGTAATGTTTTTAAGGAAAAAAAAAAGTTAAAGCAAAAACTTCAGGAGCTGGAATTAAAGATGGATACTAGGGGGAGATCAGCTGAAGACGAAGTCAATGAAAAGAATATTCTTTCTGAGTTGCATACGATCTGCAGTCGAGAGGAATCCTTATGGAGGCTTAAATCTAGAGCTATTTGGCTTAAAGAGGGAGACAGGAATACGAAGTTCTTTCATATGACCACTCTAAAGCACAGAGCTTGTAATAGGATCTTAGAAGTTTCTGGGGGGAAAAACAACGGAAATATCATAAAAGATCCCAATAGCATCAAGAAAGAAGCGCTTGAATTCTATAAAAAACTTCTTGAGGAGGGGAATACCAACAACTCTGAAGCCATTTCTTTTATGTTGGAGGCCATCCCCCAAAATAAAATTGAGGAACAGAATTTCAGAGATATCCACAAAGCGGTTATGTTGGAAGAGCTGCAGAAAGCTATTTTTGCTTTAGAGGGTGACAAGGCCCCTGGACTGGATGGATTTTCCATAAAAATTTTCTAGAAATTTTGGGAAATATGTTTGAAGGATCTCCTCAGAGCGGTGAATGAGTTCTATAGAATGGGTAATCTTCTAAAAGAACTTAATAACACTCACATTGTGCTGGCCCCAAAAAAAATGGATGCTAAAGATTTCAAGGACTTCAGACCTATCAGCCTGGTGAATGCCATCTATAGAATCTTTACCAAAATTATTTCTACCAGGCTCTAGCTCATTTTGAATGAACTTATCTCAAGGTAGCAGAGTAGCTTCATCAAAGGCAGGATTATATAAGACAGAGTGATTATGGTTCATGAGACCATACATTCAATGGAGAATAATAAAAAGGCGAGTATGGTCCTCAAGTTTGATATGAATAAAGCCTTTGACAAGGTCTCTTGGGCTTTCCTTGACAAAGTCTTAACAAAATTCGGGTTTCTGGAAAAAATTAGAAGAATTGTTAAGGCTTGCATATCCACAGCCAGATTTTCTGTGGTTGTTAATGGTGAACCAGTGGGTTTTTTCACTAGCAGTAGGGGACTTAGACAAGGAGACCCTATCTCCCCCTTACTTTTCATTCTCTTGGATGACAGCCTCAGTAGAACAATTGGTAAAGCGGTGAATGACGGGCTTTTAAGTGGCTCCAAGCCCACCTCCATCAGTTGAGCTGTCTCACATCAGCAATTTGTGGACGACACTATCCTTCTCCTTCTAGCATCTGTCATTGAAGCCAAGGCTACCAAGGCCTTGCTAAGGCTCTATGAATCTACTTCTGGGCAGGAGATCAATTATGACAAAAGCACCATCTTCTTCTTCAACACTCCTGAGAAAAGACAGCTTAAAATAGCTAAAATTCTAGGCTGTAAAATAAGTGAGCTTCCAGCGACTTACTTGGGACTTCCTCTCGGCACTAGGAAAGTCTCTTGCAAGGTGTGGGATGATTTATTGGAGAGATTCCAAAAAAAATGGATGGTTGGAAAGGAGCCATTTTATCTAGCGCTAGTAAGTGCCTGCTCATCAAAAGTACTCTCCAAAATCTGCCAATTTATATTATGTCGCTCTACAAGATCCCCTCCTCTTTCAGGGATAAGATTGAAAGGATCCAAAAAAAGTTTTTATGGCAAGGCATGGATGAGAAATTTAAATTTCATTTAGTGGTCTGGGATAAGGTATGCACCCCGAAGTTTATGGGAGGTCTGGGTATAAAATACATTGAGAAAATGAATGAGGCCCTCATTGCTAAAATGGTCTGGAGAATGCTGACTGAGAAACAACCCTGGATAGATTTAATTAAAGCAAAATACCTAAAGCATCAATCTCTGTACTCCTTTCTTCTTGATGAACAGCTCCCCTATGGTTCCATTTTTTGGAACAATTTGGTTAAAAGCAAAAATTTCATTAGGCTGGGCAGTAAATGGAAAGTGGGGGATGGTAGGGACATAAAATTCTGGGAGGACAATTGGTTTAATGGCAATCTCATGGAGAGTTTTGGGATGGCCAAGGACAGTCTTATAAACAAGTATGACATCAAAATCAAGGACTATATTGAGGAAAATGGTACCAGAAAGAAGTGGAAAAAACTTGTTGTTGATAGAAATGATCTAAAACAAATTATTTCCTCCCTTCAAGATCATTTAGAGCTTATTCCATTAAGTCAGATGGATTCCAAGGACGAGTTGGTATGGATTAACTCTAATGATGGGAGCTACACTGTCAAAACTAGATACAATAACTTCTTTCATTGTAATCAAACAAAGTTCAATTGGAACAGGATTTGGATGTCTGATTTAACTCCCAAAATAATTTTTTTCCTTTGGCTAGCTATCAGAGGTAGAATTCTTACCAATGACAATCTGATGAGAAGAGGATTAATAATCCCTAATAGGTGCCATCTTTGTAAGAAAGATTTTGAGGATATCAGCCACTTGTTCATACATTGTGAGTATGCCACTAGATTATGGAGTTTTTCCCTTTCTAAATTTGAAGCTCTCTGGGTGATGCCGAAGGATTTCAATCAGCTATGGACTCATTGGAACCCAGCCTTTAAGCATTGTGTTGTTAAAAGGATCTGGAAGCTGGTTATCCCTCATTTAATCTGGAGAATATGGAAGGACAGAAATGATATTATCTTCAGAAACAGAAAGCAAAACTACAAGCTTAGTATTGGGAAAATTTCTAATGGTATCAAAGAGAATATTGTTGGATCTAAACCCCCCAAGAATAAGAGATATCCAGAAAATGAAGAATACATTCTTTCCAACTGGCAGATTGGATCAATTAATAGCTGGAACATTCCCGAGAATAGCATTGATAGATCTTTGATTAAATGGCATCCTCTAGATCTAAATTGGTATAAGCTGAACTTTGATGGGGCTTCTAAGGGAAACCCTGGGAATGCTGCAGGGGGAGGAGCGATACGGGATCATAAAGGTAATTTAATAGCTGCGTATGCTAGTAAAATGGGAATTCAAACTAATCATTTTGCTGAAGCTTTATCTGCTTTTTGGGGTCTGAGAATTGCCTAGGTAAATAATATTCAGAACCTCATCATTGAAGGAGACTCCCTAAATATCATTAATCTTCTTAAGTAGTGCTCATCTCCAAGCTGGAGCATCAAGGATTTTATTGCAGAGTCCATAAGCATTAGTCATACTTTCAATAACATCAGGATCATGCATACTTACAGGGAGGGTAATAAATTGGCGGATGTGTTGGAAAATTATGGCATTAATGTCAACCTTACAGTTTGGGACAATAACAGCATCCCCAAACAGCTTCAAAACAGGATTCAGGCGGAACTCAATACGTAAGCAATATCTTGAAATGAGTTATGAATTTTGGGTGTGGATCAAAAATACTCCCACACGTGTTGATTTAAAGAATTAGTTAATGCAAATCATGTCTAATAATCAAGATAGTGTGAATCATATGGGGAATTACAAGTGGAGATACAAGATTTTGAAAATTGCGCATGCGGGCTGTAATGTGACTATTAAAAAGTGGATTCAAACCTCCATGGAAACCAAAGGCGGTGATAAAGTGATTGATGGCAGGGAGCGGGTTATTCTCACACTTGATTTTCAGCAGGTTCAAATCAGCAGACACGCAGCCGATTGTGGGAATAACAACGGCTCTCATTTCCATTTTGGTGTGGATTACTATAGCAAAAAGTGGATTGGCTTTAGCAATTAGTTAGGAATTAGTTGCAAACAGTTCAGAACAGAGAAGCTGGGGGGTCCTCCTTGTCAAATTGAGCCTAGTGTGGACCCTGACTGGAAAGACAATATTGAGCTGTGGAGCATTCTTATCAAGGGTGGCATAACAAACTTCATGGAAAAAGTGCAGGGGCATGACCAGAGCATCTCTGTGAGCTTTGCAATGGATTGGAAGGAGAGGAAAGTGGAGTATGGGGGGCAGAAGGTCTTAATCAATGAAGAGCTTATAGCTGAAGCGACCGGCCTTGGATTGGAGGGCTTTAGATTCTTTAACAAAAGGGTCGATAGGGATGTGGAAGAGAGAAGATTTGTTGAGGGAGAGGAGAAACTGACCCACTTAACAGCGGGCCTGTTGGTTAGCTCGATCCCTCCACCATATGATGAAGTAACCCGCATGATGATACGGTTCATCTCCTTGGAAGGGAGGTTTGTCACTGTTCCTGCGAAACACCTTATTTTTCTTAATCATTTTCGTAGGGATCGTCTGGTTTGTTTCCCCCATTACTTGTTGAACTCTCTTGAATGCTCCATTCTTGAGTTTCAAAAGCATTCCCGGGTGGTTCCTCTACACCAAGGGATCATTTTGTTGTTACACAAATGTTGTCTTCTCAGGTGTCCTAGTCTCCCATCCTCCCCTAGCTCGATTCCCCCTTTGCCGAGCTCTGCTGCTACCAGCCCTGTTTCTCCTTTCTCTGTCCCTGCCACCACTGCTGTCACCCCCATGCCGGCCGTTCAGGCTTCTTCTCCCATTCCCCCTTCTGATGCTCCCGCCCCCCACTTGGCCTCTACCTCGCGGAGACTGGTTACCAGGGCTTCTAGGAAGCTTAACCTTGAGACCCTTGCGGTGGAGAAGGGTTCTCATGAATTTGAAATTGCTCATGACCTCCTACATATCAGCAGTGCCAGCCCTAGGGAAGTGCAATTGGAAAGCCCTACAAAAAGGCTAGAAGCCTTAGAGGCAGATATGAAATTGTTAAAGGATGAAGTTAAAAACTTGACAAAACAGAAAGGAAAGAGGAAGAAGGAGGAGGAGGAGGATGTGGAAAGCATCCAAATTGAAGATATTTACAAGAAATTGCACTCCTTGGACTCTCGCTTAGGGAAGGCCAAGACTAGGCATGATTACAACATTGCCATCTTTAGGGCGATTGAGGAATTTATCGAACAACACGTCAGAAGTGTCTCCAACCTAAGCGGAGTGCCGGAAACTCTTTGGGGTATTGATAAAGAAAGCAAGAAGACCTTGGAGCAGCTAGATTCTAATGACGCTACCCATATGACTACTTTGGGTATGTTTAAATCCTAGAAGAATATCAAAACCATCTTAGACAAAGCTACTAGGAAGTAGTTGCAGTTGATTCTGCTGTCCTTGTTTGTTTCTTTGTTGTTTTTTTGTGGATCCTTTACTGCTTTTTTGCAGTAATTTTGTTGTTCTGTCTCGTTTTGGTAGCTGTTTTTAGCTACTTTGAGCATCATTGTAACATTTGGATTCTGATCCTTTTCACTCTGGTTCTCTTACTTATTCTGGCTTTTAGTTCTTCTCTATATTCAAGGGTATAGTCCCTTTCAAAAAACTATTTGCCAATAATAAAAAAAAAACATACATACCAACCTTGAGGGTTAAATTCAGAGACATCTACGATTACGCCATATGTATTTGAATTGCCCAAGCTATTTTCTAGGCATAACTGGAACATATCCATTCAATAATTTTTTTTACCTATTATTTTATATGTTTTACAATATAAAATGGTCTAAAAAATAAAACCCTTGACATTAAAATAGAAAATATAAAACAACACACAACACACAAGCAAAACATCGTATCAAAACTCTTACCTCTCATTCCTTTCATTACATACTTAGATGGGAGTGGGAGTGGGAGTGGGAGTGATAGCAGTAGCGAGAGTGCTTTGAGTCATGTAGTTCTAGTGAGCCACATCATGATATTGATAGTGTTGATGAAGAACAATATTATCACGATGAATATGATGTATGTTGAATATTAATTTTGATGGAATAGTTAAATTTACTAGTACAGTTGCACCCTTTGTTGCAAAATAACCTCGATATAGAGTAAATATACACAACTAGCGATTATAAATGAATTGTGTGACTTTTGTGCTAATTTTTATGTAATATTTAAATTTAATAGTTATCACGACATTTTTTACATCATTTGGCATTTGGTTGGCATCATATAAACTAAATATTGCACATGAGGTGTAAGAAACAATTGAAGGGATGCAAATGCAATGTTTCTAATAATTTTATCTATTATGTAGCCGGTAATACAAAAATATCTAAGGTAATGACATCATTTTTTTTGTGTAAGAGAAGGGGTTTAATGAATGTCTGTCAGAATGCAAGGATTAAAAACTTATTTTAATTTTTTTTAGTTAAGGAAAGATACATGTTTTAGAGATGTGGAGGAAGGACCTCTCATAGCCACTCGACATACTCCTTTGAGTGGGGAAAAATAAAAAATAATTTTTGAAGGATTCATAATAAAACTATTTAATAAATACAAGAGCATTACGCCACACTTAGATAGTTCCCTAATAGTAATTTCCTTTCTTGGTTTCATTGTCATCTATATCTAGATGATTTAACCTAAATTGGTTAATTCTTTAAGAGGTAGTACTGACGGTAGATTATCCTAATCAAATAGTTTCCGAAGCTAGTTGTAATAAGATTAGGATAATAAATGAAACAAGATAGACAACAATAGATAAATGAAATGGAGTACTAGTAATGAGGATTTGAAGATGACTTAGTTGATATTTTGGTTCATGTGTTGATTTGGGCTAGTTTAATGACTAGAAATGGCTGGAAATGATCTAACTCAGTTTTGTATATGAAAATTTACCTCATATAACTTCCTGTACCAAAGTGTATGATACAACCCAAAATATACCCCCAATATGGTCCTTTATATACGCCCTTTTCCTTCTATACTTTCAACTTCTGTAACTTTATGTGCCTATTCAATGCTTCTTGTTCTACTCCTGTTTGGAATCTAAACCTTCTATATTATGCAATGTTTGTTATGTAACTAATATAATCTTAAAAACCCTATATGATGACTTATATTCTTGTAAAATAAAACATAGGTGCATTGTGGGTGTAAGCTAGGAAAAATACACTACTAATAAGGAAGTAAAATATCAATAATCATACCTCCTCCTTCGTGTTCCGTAGAAAACCTTGGAATAGGCTAGGAAACTTGGATTGAGCCTTGATTATGTGATATGTAGGTGTTTTCCTTCAAGACGGAGCAAGACCTTCCTGCAACAACAATCCTCTTTCTTTGCACCAGATGAGAAAAATGATTATAAGGCTATTTGGGCATTAGGACGAGGTAAAAGGATGTTCTTTTCTCAAAGGATGCAAGAACTTAGATATGGCATTCAATATTATTCTCCACGTGTTTAGAGGGGAGGAGTAAGGTTGTATTTATAGCCTGGGGGAGTGATTAATTTAGAGTAATTTAAGTAATCATGGTTTGAAAATGTGGGCAAGATTAAGTGAGTGGTTTGAAAATGTGAGCAAGATTAGGTGAGTGGTTTGAAAATGTGGGCAAGATTAGATGAGTGGAGGCCATGAAGAATGGGTGAGGATTTGAATTATATTTTTGATTCATAAGTGGAGGATTTTAGGTGAGTGGGGACCACAAAGGGTGGGTGAGGATTTAAATTTGAATTTTTAATTCAATAGTAGAAGAACATGGAGAATAATGACATGTGGTGAGGATTGGGTTATTTTTTAGATTTTGAAATGGATAATTAATCAAATTATATTTGATTAATTCAAAGTGTATTTTTGTGGGAAATGAGGAAGGGGAATTAATTGATTTAGGATAGATGTGAAATTAGGGTGTCTACATTTGCCCCTCTTTGAAAGGGTACTATGAAAGTAATGTCCTTTCAAAGAAAGTACATGGTATGGGGGAAGAATTCAATCTACTTTTTAAAAAGGTAGAGTGAATGTTTGTTGGGGAGAATAGAAAGTGGTGAGTGACGGATATCATAGTATCCTCCAAGACAAAAATGTCATGAGAAGATGTGATTATGGATATAAGTGATGATGCCCTCTCGAAAGGACTGACGAGAATGGAATATACAAAAAAACTCTTGAAAAGAAGAGAAATAAATTATGTAAAGAAGAGGAATATAATGGAGTGGAAGAGATTGGAATGACCACATGATGCAAATGGAGAAATGATTCAATCGGCCTTGAATGCTAGGTGTGAGGGTGTGTGGGAAAGAGAAAAGTGAATGGATATGATTGGGGGTTGATTATAAGAAGAGTAAGGGAGATAGGGGAGGGAAAAATAAGAATGGAAGAGGTAGAAATAAGAGAGAGGGATGATAGGGGAAGAAGGGAATGATGAAAGACAAATAAGGCAAAAACAAGAAACTGACAGAGTAGAGGGTGAAGGGATAAAATAGAGAGATGTGCAAAATAAAGGAAACAATAGAGATAGTAAAGAGGGATGCGTGGAAGTGAAATAAATGATAGAGCTGAGAAAATTAGAAAATGGAAAATGATAAATAAGAAGGAGAAAATGAGGTGGGAGCAGGGGGTGAAATAGATGAAAATGGAAAGAGGACGAAAGAAGAAGTAGAACGGAGAAAAAAAAGAAACTATGAGGGGCGAGGAAAGTGTGAAAAAGAGGAGAGAAAAGAAGAGAAACAAATACAGAATGAATAAAAAGGTAGGGCTGGTAGAGAAAAAGAGAAGTGGTCAGAAGAAACGTGAAAATTAGGGGAGAGGAAAGGAAGATAGAATGAATACAAGGAGAAGACTGAAGGAATCATGTCATTGCGAGGAAGACCAAGGAAAATAATATGGAACAAACAATATGGAGATGCATGTGGAGGGTGGTATGATAAAAAAGATAGGACAACGCTAAACAGCCAGGTTATCGATGGGGAAGTAAGGAGGAAACATGATGGAAAAAGGGGAAGGAGATGATACATGGGAAGGGAAATAAGACAAGGGGTGGGAGAGAGAAGAGGATAACAAAGTAAATGATGTAGAAGCAAGGGAATACAGAAAGGGGGTAATAAGTGGAAAGGGAATGGTATAAGGAATGTTCAGAGAAGAAAGATGGGAGGAATGACATTGATTGGAAAAGATACGAAAATGTATGAAATGAGGATACTCGGATGACGAGAAAATAGAAAAAGGATGTATGATGAAGACAATAAAGATATTGAAGAGGGTGAAGAGAAGTTGGAGAGATGGGTAAGAAGTGACAAGAAAGGATGGGATTGAGGGAAAAGAATAAGAGAGAAAAGAGAATGGGGGATAGAAGAGGCAATGCCAATGAGAGGATGTTAGGGAAATCCCCTTTACAATGAGTGGTGGGGAAGGGTGAGATTAAAAATTAAGAAAAGGAGAAAGCTAATGAGGATTGGAAAGGGTAATGCCAACAAAGGGACGTTAGGGAAAACCCTTTTACAATGAGTGGTGGGCTTAGAGGAGGGAAGGAATGAAGGGAAACTCTAGAAGGTCCAAGGGAGTGAATGAGGTCATGCAGAATGAGGATTGATGATTTTTAGGGAAAACCCGTTTACAATTATTAGTACGAGAAGATAAAATGATGATGAAAGAATGATATAGGAGTGTTAACAATAATGGCGAATGCATGTGTGGGTAAAAATGTGGGGGGAATTTGAGAAGATGAAGTGGAAAGATTAAAGAAAATGGGAGGGATGAGTTGGGACTAGGTGAAAGTGAGGGGAGGATGCAAGTGATGAGGATGAAAAAAGTGAGGATGAAGAACCAAGACATGAAAAGAATGGGAAGAAACAGTATGAAGGATGATGGATCAAGAAGGGGAAAATGGGGGGAAAGAACATGATTATAAGTGGAAAAGATTAGATGTATGTTGTAAGAGAATATGTGGAGAAAGGATAATAGTAGGAGGAAAAAGTGAGTAGTAGGAGATACCAAGTGGAAGAAGTGATCAACAAAGTAAACGAAGAATGAGGTGGGGGAGAAGTTCACGATGACAAGTTAAGTGTAGGGAGGACCTTGACATAAGATTGTCATGTGACAGAAGTGGTTAAGTAAGATTGCCAAGCGAGCAAAACTAGAGATAACAAGAGGTCAAGCGAGAAGTGGTGTTTGTGAGAATCGAAAAGGAGGTGAAAGGATGTGATAATGGGGAATGCCGAGAAAAAGTGAACGGTGAAGGGTGTGTAGTGATGGGGAAAGGCAAGGAGACAGATCATCCTTAAGAGGGACTCTTAAGTGAGATCGCCATGCCGGGTGAGTGGTAAAGTAAGATTGCCAAGCAGATGAGGGTGATAGTGGTGGTAAAAAGATGTGATGATGGGGAATGAAGAGGAAAGATGGATGGTGAGATTGTAGAGTGATGGGCAAGTGTAAGATGATATGTTATGCTTAAGAGAATCTCTTAAGAAAGATCATCATGTTGCTGGAGAGGTTTTGTAGGATCACCCAACTGACAGGGATGATATGCAAGGAGAAAGACAAGATGATATTGGGGACAGGGGTGGAATGGTAGGTTGAAGAAGATAATCACAACGAGAGGTGGGAGAAATAAGATGGGATGGGGGAAGGCCATAGGGTAGATCAACCTTAAGTGGAAGTCTTAAATAAGATTGTCATGTGGTTGGAATGGTTAAGTAAGATTGCCAAGATGAGGAAGAAGAAGGATGATGTTAGAGTTGGCAGCAATAGGGTATGACAAAATAGACTGAAGGGAAACCCTCAAGTGAATTTTCCATACTACGAAAGCGTGTAAGTAGGATGACCAGGCATAAGACGGATTTGGGGAAGGATGAGAAAAGAGTGAGTAAGGTATGCCTGAGTGGTATATGATATGAGATGAGGTGATAATAAGAAAGAAAGGAAACAAAGGAGTGTAACATGAATGGATGAAGGAATATATGTAGTGGAAGGCGGAGAGTGTGAGGGGAATCCTTAATTGGGATGCCCGCGTGGTAAGAGTAATGATGCGAGAATGGGAAGTAGAAGAGGTGGAATGGGAATGGAAAAAAGATGAGGGGTGTGATTGTGTATGATGAGAGGGGGGAGGTGCGTTGAAGAAGCCTTCTACAGCGGGAAGTCTTAAGGGAGAGGGTAAACCTCCACTGAGAATTCCAAATAAGAATGGGTATTACGTAGATTGGCAAGCGGAAGCAAAAGGGTGAAAAGGAAAGAATACAAATGGGTGCGAGGGGACAGGAAAATGTGAGAAGGGGTAATATGGGGATAAGTGTTGGAGGGAGTAAAACGGAGGAGCGAGGATGAATGGAACAAATACCTGGTTGAGGCAATGGTGGGGGGAAGATATGGGAGTTAGAGAAATGCTACTTGAGAAAGAAAGATCAGAATAGGATTCACAAACGGCAATGGTGATCAAGTAGGATCACCCAAATGGGGAATGTAATTAGTATGGGTGAAATGCGCTGGGGTGCAAAAGTAAGATGTTGATAATGAGGAGCTATTTACGTTGACGAAAAGTATCTTAATTTTATATAGCACAAACAGGATGCATCGTGATATAAAGATCAGGCTGACTAGAATGTGTAATATGCAGTAGCATAGACAGGGGCCATACAAAAAGGTTGATGCTACCAATACAATATGTAAATAGAAGAGAGCCATAGACAGTGAGGTATCAGAAGCAAAGTATGAGCCCCACGTAAGACATTTGTAATCAGTAACATAAGAATATTAGAGAGAACACGGATACATAAAACTCAAGATGCCCCATTGGAATATATCAAGATGCAAGAAAAGCAATTAATAACTTTACAACTAATAATGCAACACAGGAACCAATAAAAAACAGTCCCTATTGTGTTTCCACCCAGTGAGGATTGATTGGATGGCCCCCAAGAGTAGGGAGGGCCAGGCGCACCAAGAATGCCCTGCCCCCTTGTCCCATAGTAAAAGTATGGGTCCTTGTCTCAAACAAGGGAAACAGCTGAGAAGCCAGATTTGCCCCCAAGCGAGGATTCACGTGAGGAGAAAGTGGGGTGAATTGGTATAGTCATAAGGTTGTTGGATCATTCGTTGGGGATCATAGTTCAAAGTTTAAATTGTGTTGGTTATTTTAGAGTTTTTTTTTTTAAATTTTTGACGAGTTCTAATTTTTTTGTTGGATTTTAGATGATTGTTTCTAATGTTTTTAGATTTTTACACTATTTTTAGATTTTTGACAATTTTCAAATGTTTTGGATTTTACATTGTTTTTAGACTTTGATATTTTCAAATGTTGTGATTTGACACTTGTGATTAGAAATTTATGGACCGAGTGTAGACTTAATTTGGGAGGCGATAAAAATGCATATTATCCGTATGTTGCCAGGTTCCGGGTTGAACTTTGCTAGAATAACACAAAAGTCTCTTTCCAGTGGCAGGATATGGTGTGATGATTATGATTGCAAAAGGAAATTCCAGGCTCCATTCTTGACTCCGCACAAAAGTACAGCTGCATGGGTCATCACCGAGAAATCAAGATGGGATGTAGGAGGTAGATAATGAATATAGAGACAAATGCTAACAACAATTCCCTTAGGAAATGGTGGACTGCATATTCTTCATAACGATATGAACCAGTTTTCAAAATGGCTTTCCTTTAGAAGTCACGTGTTAGACTCTTCTAGAACAGTTATGTGGCCTGCTGATTGATTTAAGCTATGAGGTTAAGGGAATAGTCTCTCTTCACTTAGGCATCTAAAATACGTGGTTGGGGAGGCGATTCTATAATTTGTAAGCACTAAAGAGTGTATGTTTTGAATAATGACTCCCATGCCTTGGCCCCATGCTATTAGTGAGAAGCAAGGGCTCATCACCGAAGGTAAAACATAGGTGAGTGAATTCCCTTTTTGTTTTTGTTGTGCTTTGTTTTTTTATTTTTGATTATTATTTTTTGAATATTTTGCAACATTTTTATGCTTTTATGAGAATGATCCTACTGGTCCCCATGCCACTTGTAGAGCAAGGGTTTACACCGAAGAACAAGACGAGATGAGTAAGGGCACCTTCTCCATTCATAGTTCACACTACCAGTAAGAAGTGTGGGATCAACACCAAAGACTGAAGGATGAAATCTTGTGAAAAGATGTGACAAGAATAGTCATTAAGTTAGGAATTGATGGATTTTTTTACAATAGTGCTTTTGTATTTGGGAAGAAAAGAACTTTTACCCCAATCTCAGCCCCACAAACTAGTAGGTACGCGAGGGTTTAACCCGAAGACTAAGATAGATGACCCAAACGAATTGCGGTAAGCGTTAGAGGCTTTGCTATGAAAGAGAGAATGGCATTTAAGGGAATTATATTACCATCAGTAAGCTTCTAGGTATGACCATAGAGGAAAGCGACTGAAAATGGGAAGAAGTATGATGCTCACAAACTAATAGGATTATATTACGACTTGTCTCATGATGATAAATATGAAGATGTGATTTTGATAATGAAAATGTCTGCCACTGGAACTGAATAAATTGATTCGGAGATAAGCACGATAGAAGAACAATGTACATGTTGTGTTTCCCAAGAAGAGAGAGTGCTTTCAAGAATAGAATTTTTGAATGGATGAATGCATGGGTTTTTAGAAGGACTTGGCATGTGTCGCAATGGCAATTTTAAAAATCCAAACCCAAATTATCATGATTCATGGGCTCAATTTTTTGTTTGTCTCATTCTTTGGGGTCTGCGTTTTCTTCAAGAATGAAATAGTGACCTTAAATTTTCTAGGTTGGAATTTTTTATGGGACTATTCCAGCCCGATTTGTTGATAACTTAAAAGATGCCTCGGTATTAAGTCATTTTTTCACAAGAGATTGTGTTCATTAAGGCGTGAGTGTCGGATAATAATTTTATTGTACATCTTTAATGAATGAAAATCAACCTTTACATGTAAATGGTCCAACATAAACAAAGGAGAAAGGGAGTGGCTCCAATAGTGTGTGATAAGCTGTTGCGGTAAGCGCAAAGAGTGGAGAGATTTGGTTAAAGCCAAGAGATTCCATTTGTGTTTACAATGATGGTGTGTGGTATTGTTTGTTGTTCTATTTGTCATTAATGATGTTGAGGATCGATTCATGATTGAATTAAAGATGGAAAAATGTGTGGCATAAAGATTTCATGTATACGTACCCGTAGAATGTATGGCATGTATAAGTCTTTATAGGTGCGAATCACTTAGTGATGAGCTGCTACAGAATCGATAGTTGAAAGCCTGATGGACACAACAGGTTGATTTAGAGGGTGACCCGGCCCCTGGACTGGATGGATTTTCCATAATAAAAATTTAGAAATTTGGGAAATATGTTTCGAAGGGATATCCTCAGGAGCGAGTGAATGAGTTCTTAGAATGGGTAATCCTCTAAAAGCACTTAAGAAACACTCACATTGTGCTGGGCCCACAAAAAAAATGGAGCCTAAAATTTCAAGGACTCATAGACCTATCAGCTGGTGAATGCCATCTAAGAATCTTACCAAAATAGTTCTACCAGCTCTAGCTCATTTTGAATGAAACTTATTCAGTAGCCCAGAGTAGCTCATCAAAAGGCAGGATTCTACCAGGACAGCGTGATTATGAGTTCATGGAGACCAACATTCAATGGAGAATAATAAAAAGGCGAGTATGCGTCCTCAAGTTGATAAGAATAAAGCCTTTGACAAGGTCTCTTTGGCTTTCCTGACAAAGTTCTTAACAAAATTCGGGTTGGTTTCTGGAAAAATTAGAAGAATTGTTAAGGCTTGCATATCCACAGCCAGATTTTCTGGGTTGGTGTTAATGGGAACCAGTGGGTTTTTTCACTGCAGTAGGGGACTTAAACAAGGAGACCTAATCTCCCCCTTACTTTTCTTTCTTGGATGACAGCCTCAGTAGAACATTGGTAAAGCGGTGATGACGGGCTTTTTTTAAGTGGCTCAAGCCCAACTATCCGTTTGGAGCTGTCCACATCAGCAATTATTTGTGGAGACACTATCCTTCTCCTTCTAGCATCTGTCATGAAGCCCAAGGCTACCAAGCCTTGATAAGGCTCTAGGAATCTACTTCTGGGCAGGGGCGACAATTATGACAAAAGCACATTTTCTTTTCAAACACTCCTGAGAAAAGACAGCTTAAAATAGCTAAAATTCTAGGCTTGGGTATGTAAATAAGTAGCTTCAGCGATTACCCTGGGACTTCCTCTCGGCACTAGGAAAGTCTCTGCAAGGTGGGGGATGATTTATTGGAGAGATTCCAAAAAACAAAGGGCATGGTGGAAAGGAGACATTTTACTAGCGCTAGTAAGTGCATGCCTCATCAAAAGTTACTCTCCAAAATCTGCCATTATATTATGTCGCCCTCTACAAGATTCCCCTCCCTTTCAGGGATAAGATTGAAAGGCTCCAAAAAAGAGTTTTTATGGCAAGGCATGGATGAGAAATTTAAATTCCATTTTTTAGTGGTCTGAGGATATTAGGTATGCACCCCGAAGTTTATGGGAGGTCTGGGTATAAAAGACATTGAGAAAATGAATGAGGCCCTCATTGCTAAAATGGGCTGGAGAATGCTGACTGAGAAACAAACCCTGGATAGATTTAATTAAAGCAAAATACCTAAATCATCAATCTTTGTACTCCTTTCTTCTTGATGAACAGCTCCCCTATGGTTCCATTTTTTGGAACAATTTGGTTCAAAGCAGAAATTTCATCAGGCTGGGCAGTAAATGAAAGTGGGGGATGGTAGGGACATAAACTTTTGGGAGGATAATTGGTTTAATGGAAATCTCATGGGAGAGTTTTGGGATGGCCAAGGACAGTCTTATAAACAAGTATGGCATTAAAATCAAGGACTATATTGAGGAAAATGGTACCAGAAAGAGTGGAAAAAACTTACTGTTGAGAGAATTGATCTGAAGCAAATTACTTCCTCCCTTCAAGATCATTTAGAGCTTATTCCATTAAGTCAGATGGATTCCAAGGATGAGTTGGTATGGATAACTCCAATGATGGGAATTACACTGTCAAAACTGGATACAATAACTTCTTTCATGTAATCAAAAGAGTTCAATTGGAACAGGATTTGGATGTCTGATTTAACTCCCAAAATAAATTTTTCCTTTGGCTGGCTATCAGAGGTAGGATTCTTACCATGACAATCTGATGAGAAGAGGATTAATAATCCCTAATAGGTGCCATCTTTGTAAGAAATATTTTGAGGATATCAGCCACCTGTTCATACATTGTGAGTATGCCACTAGATATGGAGTTTTTTCCCTTTCTAAATTTGAAGCTCTCTGGGTGATGCCGAAGGATTTCAATCAGCTATGGACTCAATGGAACCCACCCTTAAGCATTGTGTTGTTAAAAGGATCTGGAAGCTGGTTATCCCTCATTTAATCTGGAGAATATGGAAGGATAGAAATGATATTATCTTCAGAAATAAGAAGCAAAACTACAAACTTAGTATTGGTAAAATTTCTAATGGTATCAAAGAGAATATTTCTGGATTTAAACCCTCCAAGAACAAGAGATATCAGAAAATGAAGAGAATACATTCTTATCCAACTGGCAGATAGGATCATCAATAGTTGGAACATTCCCGGGAATAGCATTGATAGATCTTTGATTAAATGGCATCCTCCTGATCTAAATTGGTATAAGTTGAACTTTGATGGGGCTTCTAAGGGAAACCCTGGGAATGCGGCAGGGGGAGGAGTGATACGGGATCATAAAGGCAATCTAATAGCTGCGTATGCTGGTAAAATGGGAATTCAAACTAATCATTTTGCTGAAGCTTTATCTGCTCTTTGGGGTCTGAGAATTGCCCAGGCAAATAATATTCAGAACCTCATCATTGAAGGAGACTCCCTAAATATCATTAATCTTCTTAAACAGTGTCATCTCCAAGCTGGAGCATCAAGGATTTTATTGCAGAGTCCATAAGTATTAGTCATACTTTCAATAACACATCAGGATCATGCATACCTACATAGGAGGGTAATAAATTGGCGGATGTGCTGGAAAATTATGGCATTAATGTTAACCTTACAGTTTGGGATAGTAATAGCATCCCCAAACAGCTTCAAAACAGCATTCAGGCGGATTTCCATACGCAAGCAATATCTTGAAATGAGTTATGAATTTTGGGTGTGGATCATCAAAAATACTCCCACACGTGTTGATTTAAAGAATTGGTTTATGCAAATCATGTCTAATAATCAAGATAGTGTGAATCATATGGGGAATCCAAGTGGAGATACATTGTTTTGAAAATCGCGCATGCGGGCTGCATGTGACTGTTTAAAAGGTGGATTCAAACCTCCATGGAAACCGAAGGCGGTGATAAAGTGATTGATGGCAGGGAGCGGGTTATTCTCACATGCGTGATTTTTCAGCAGGCTCAGATCAGCAGACACGCAGCCGATCGTGGGAATAACAACGGCTCTCATTCCATTATTTGTGCGGATTACTATCATAGCAAAATGGATTGGCTTTAGCAATTAGTTAGGAATTAGTTGCAAACCAGTTCAGAACAGAGAAGCTGGGGGGTCCTCCTTGTCAAATTTGAGCCTAGTGTGGACCCCTGACTGGAAAGACAATATTGAGCTGTGGAGCATTCTTATCAAGGGTGGCATAACAAACTTCATGGAAAAAGTGCAGGGGCATGACCAGAGCATCTCTGTGAGCTTTGCAATGGATTGGAAGGAGAGTGAAAGTGGAGTATGGGGGGCAGAAGGTCTTAATCAATGAAGAGCTTATAGCTGAAGCGACCGGCCTTGGATTGGAGGGCTTTAGATTCTTTAACAAAAGGGTCGATAGGATGGGAAGAGAGAAGATTTGTTGAGGGAGAGAGGAGAACTGACCCACTTAACAGCGGGCCTGTTGGTTAGCTCGATCCCTCCACCATATGATGAAGTAACCCGCATGATGATACGGTTCATCTCCTTGGAAGGGAGGTTTTGTCACTGTTCCTGCGAAACACGTTATTTTCTTAATCATTTTCGTAGGGATCGTCTGGTTTGTTTCCCCCATTTACTTGCTGAACTCTCTTGAATGCTCCATTCTTGAGTTTCAAAAGCATTCCCGGGTGGTTCCTCTACACCAAGGATCATTTTGTTGTTTACACAAATGTTGTCTTCTCAGGTGTCCTAGTCTCCCATCCTACCCTAGCTCGATTCCCCCTTTGCCGAGCTCTGCTGCTGCCAGCCCTGTTTCTCCTTTCTCTGTCCCTGCCACCACTGCTGTCACCCCCATGCCGGCCGTTCAGGCTTCTTCTCCCATTCCCCCTTCTAAGGCTCCTGCCCCCCCACTTGGCCTCTACCTCGTGGAGACCGGTTACCAGGGCTTCTAGGAAGCTTACCTTGAGACCCTTGCGGTGGAGAAGGGTTCTCATGAATTTGAAATTGCTCATGACCTCCTACATATCAGCAGTGCCAGCCCTAGGGAAGTGCAATTGGAAAGCCCTACAAAAAGGCTAGAAAGCCTTAGAGGCAGATATGAAATTGTTAAAGGATGAAGTTAAAAACTTGACAAAACAGAAAGGAAAGAGGAAGAAGGGAGGAGGAGGAGGATGTGGAAAGCATCCAAATTGAAGATATTTACAAGAAATTGCACTCCTTGGACTCTCGCTTAGGGAAGGCCAAGACTAGGCATGATTACAACATTGCCATCTTAGGGCGATTGAGGAATTTATCGAACAACACGTCAGAAGTGTCTCCAACCTAAGCGGAGTGCCGGAGAAACTCTTTGGGGTATTGATAAAGAAAGCAAGAAGACCTTGGAAGCAGCTAGATTCTAATGACGCTACCCATATGACTACTTTGGGTATGTTTAAATCCTAGAAGAATATCAAAACCATCTTAGACAAAGCTACTAGGAAGTAGTTGCAGTTGATTCTGCTGTCCTTGTTTGTTTCTTTGTTGTTTTTTTGTGGATCCTTTACTGCTTTTTTGCAGTAATTTTGTTGTTCTGTCTCGTTTTGGTAGCTGTTTTAGCTACTTTGAGCATCATTGTAACATTTGGATTCTGATCCTTTTCACTCTGGTTCTCTTACTTATTCTGGCTTTTAGTTCTTCTCTATATTCAAGGGTATAGTCCCTTTCAAAAAACTATTTGCCAATAATAAAAAAAAAACATACATACCAACCTTGAGGGTTAAATTCAGAGACATCTACGATTACGCCATATGTATTTGAATTGCCCAAGCTATTTTCTAGGCATAACTGGAACATATCCATTCAATAATTTTTTTTACCTATTATTTTATATGTTTTACAATATAAAATGGTCTAAAAAATAAAACCCTTGACATTAAAATAGAAAATATAAAACAACACACAACACACAAGCAAAACATCGTATCAAAACTCTTACCTCTCATTCCTTTCATTACATACTTAGATGGGAGTGGGAGTGGGAGTGGGAGTGATAGCAGTAGCGAGAGTGCTTTGAGTCATGTAGTTCTAGTGAGCCACATCATGATATTGATAGTGTTGATGAAGAACAATATTATCACGATGAATATGATGTATGTTGAATATTAATTTTGATGGAATAGTTAAATTTACTAGTACAGTTGCACCCTTTGTTGCAAAATAACCTCGATATAGAGTAAATATACACAACTAGCGATTATAAATGAATTGTGTGACTTTTGTGCTAATTTTTATGTAATATTTAAATTTAATAGTTATCACGACATTTTTTACATCATTTGGCATTTGGTTGGCATCATATAAACTAAATATTGCACATGAGGTGTAAGAAACAATTGAAGGGATGCAAATGCAATGTTTCTAATAATTTTATCTATTATGTAGCCGGTAATACAAAAATATCTAAGGTAATGACATCATTTTTTTTGTGTAAGAGAAGGGGTTTAATGAATGTCTGTCAGAATGCAAGGATTAAAAACTTATTTTAATTTTTTTTAGTTAAGGAAAGATACATGTTTTAGAGATGTGGAGGAAGGACCTCTCATAGCCACTCGACATACTCCTTTGAGTGGGGAAAAATAAAAAATAATTTTTGAAGGATTCATAATAAAACTATTTAATAAATACAAGAGCATTACGCCACACTTAGATAGTTCCCTAATAGTAATTTCCTTTCTTGGTTTCATTGTCATCTATATCTAGATGATTTAACCTAAATTGGTTAATTCTTTAAGAGGTAGTACTGACGGTAGATTATCCTAATCAAATAGTTTCCGAAGCTAGTTGTAATAAGATTAGGATAATAAATGAAACAAGATAGACAACAATAGATAAATGAAATGGAGTACTAGTAATGAGGATTTGAAGATGACTTAGTTGATATTTTGGTTCATGTGTTGATTTGGGCTAGTTTAATGACTAGAAATGGCTGGAAATGATCTAACTCAGTTTTGTATATGAAAATTTACCTCATATAACTTCCTGTACCAAAGTGTATGATACAACCCAAAATATACCCCCAATATGGTCCTTTATATACGCCCTTTTCCTTCTATACTTTCAACTTCTGTAACTTTATGTTGCCTATTCAATGCTTCTTGTTCTACTCCTGTTTGGAATCTAAACCTTCTATATTATGCAATGTTTGTTATGTAACTAATATAATCTTAAAAACCCTATATGATGACTTATATTCTTGTAAAATAAAACATAGGTGCATTGTGGGTGTAAGCTAGGAAAAATACACTACTAATAAGGAAGTAAAATATCAATAATCATACCTCCTCCTTCGTGTTCCGTAGAAAACCTTGGAATAGGCTAGGAAACTTGGATTGAGCCCTGATTTTGTGATATGTAGGTGATTTTCCTTCGAGACAGAGCAAGGCCTTCCTGCAACAACGATCTTCTTACTTTGCACCAGATGAGAAAAAAGATTATGAGGCTATTTGGGCATTATGATGAGGCAGAAGGATGTTCTTTGCTCAAAGGATGCAAGAACTTAGATATGGCATTCAAGCTTATTCTCCATGTGTTTAGAGGGGAGGGGTAAGGTTGTATTTATAGCCTGGGGGAGTGATTAACTTAGAGTAATTTAAGTAATCATGGTTTGAAAATGTGGGCAAGATTAAGTGAGTGGTTTGAAAATGTGGGCAAGATTAGGTGAGTGGTTTGAAAATGTGGGCAAGATTAGATGAGTGGAGGCCCACGAAGAATGGGTGAGGATTTGAATTATATTTTTTGATTCATAAGTGGAGGATTTTAGGTGAGTGGGGACCACGAAGGGTGGGTGAGGATTTGAATTTGAATTTTTAATTCAATAGTAGAAAAACATGGAGAATAATGACATGTGGTGAGGATTGGGTTATTTTTTAGATTTTGAAATGGATAATTAATCCAATTATATTTGATTAATTCGAAGTGTATTTTTGTGGGAAATGAGGAAGGGGGATTAATTGATTTAGGACAGATGTGAAATTAGGGTGTCTACATTTGCCCCCTCTTTGGAAGGGTACTATGAAAGTAGTGTCCTTTCCAAAGAAAGTAGACGGTATGGGGGAAGAATTCAATCTACTTTTTTTAAGCAAAAGGTAGAGTGAATGTTTGTTGGGGAGAATAGAAAGTGGTGAGTGACGGATGTCATAGTATCCTCCAAGACAAAAATGTCATGAGAAGATGTGATTATGGATAGATGTGATGATGCCCCCTCGAGAGGACTGATGAGAATGGAATATATGACATAACTCTTGAAAAGAAGAGAAATGAATTATGCATAGAAGAGGAATATAATGGAGTGGAAGAGACTGGAATGACCGCACGATGCAAATGGAGAAAAGATTCAATCGGCCTTGAATGCTAGGTGTGAGGGTGTGTGGGAAAGAGAAAAGGGAATGGATAGGATTGGGGGTTGATTACAAGAAGAGTAAGGGAGATAGGGGAGGGGAAAAAATAAAAATGGAAGAGGTAGAAATAAGAGAGAGGGATGATAGGGGAAGAAGGGAATGATGAAGGACAAACAAGGCAAAAATAGGAAAATGACAGAGTAGAGGGTGAAGGGATAAAATAGAGAGATGTGCAAAATGAAGGAAGCAATAGAGATAGTAAAGAGGGATGCGTGAAAGTGAAATAAATGATAGAGCTGAGAAAAACAGAGAAAAGGAAAGGATAAATAAGAAGGAGAAAACAAGGTGGGAGTAGGGGGTGAAATGGATGAAAATGGAAAGAGGACGAAAGAAGAAGTAGAATGGAGAAAAAAAAAGAAACTATGAGGGGCGAGGAAAGTGTGAAAAAGAGGAGAGAAAAGAAGAGAAACAGATACAGAATGAACGAAAAGGTAGGGGTGGTAGAGAAAAGGAGAAGTGGTCAGAAGAAACGTGAAAATTAGGGGAGAGGAAAGGAAGATAGAATGAATACAAGGAGAAGATTGAAGGAATCATGTCATTGCGAGGAAGACCAAGGCAAAGAATATGGAACAGACAATATGGAGATGCATGTGGAGGGTGGTATGATAAAAAAGATAGGACAACGCTGAACAGCCAGGTTATCGATGGGGAAGTAAGGAGGAAACGTGATGGAAAAAGGGGAAGAAGATGATACATGGGAAGGGAAATAAGACGAGGGGTGGGAGAGAGAAGAGGATAACAAAGAAAATGATGTAGAAGGCAGGGAATACAGAAAGGGGGTAATAAGTGGAAAGGTAACAGTATAAGGAATGGTCAGAGAAGAAAGAGGGGAGGAATGACATCGATTGGAAAAGATGCAGAGATGCATGAAATGAGGATACTAGGATGACGAGAAAATAGAAAAAGGATGTATGATGAAGACAATAAAGATATTAAAGAGGGCGAAGAGAAGATGGAGAGATGGGTAAGAAGCGACAAGAAAGGGTGGGATTGAGGGAAAAGAATAGGAGAGAAAAGAGAATGGGGGATAGAAGAGGCAATGCCAATGAGGGGATGTTAGGGAAATCCCCCTTACAATGAGTGGTGGGGAAGGGTGAGAGAAAAAATGAAGAAAAGGAGAAAGCTAATGAGGATTGGAAAGGGTAATGCCAACAAAGGGACGTTAGGGAAATCCCTTTTACAATGAGTGGTGGGCTTAGAGGAGGGAAGGAATGAAGGGAAACTCTAGAAGGTCCAAGGGAGTGAATGAGGTCATGCAGAATGAGGATTGATGATTTTTAGGGAAAACCCGTTTACAATTATTAGCACGGGAAAAGAAGATGATGATGAAAGAATGATATAGGAATGTTAACAATAATGGCGAATGCGTGTGTGGGTAGAAATGTGGGGGGAATTTGAGAAGATGAAGTGGAAAGAGTAAAGAAAATGGGAGGGATGAGTTGGGACTAGGTGAAAGTGAGGAGAGGATGCAAGTGATGAGGATGAATGAGGTGAGGATGAAGAACCAAGACATGAAAAGAATGGGAAGAAATGGTATGAAGGATGATGGATCAAGAAGGGGAAAATGGGGGAAAAGAACGTGATTGTAGGGAAAGAGATTAGATGTATGTTGTAAGAGGATATGTGGAGAAAGGATAATAGTAGGAGGAAAAAGTGGGTAGTAGGAGATACCAAGTGGAAGAAGCGATCAACAAAGTGAATGAAGAATGAGGTGGGGGAGAAGTTCACGATGACAAGTTAAGTGTAGGGAGGACCCTGACATAAGATTGTCATGTGACAGAAGTGGTTAAGTAAGATTGCCAAGCGAGTGAAACTGGAGATGACAAGTGGTCAAGTGAGAAGTGGTGTTTGTGAGAATCGAAAAGGAGGTGAAAGGATGTGATAATGGGGAATGCCGAGAAAAAGTGAAGGGTGAAGGGTGTGTAGTGATGGGGAAAGGCAAGGAGACAGATCATCCTTAAGAGGGACTCTTAAGTGAGATTGTCATACCGGGTGAGTGGTTAAGTAAGATTGCCAAGCAGAGGAGGGTGATAGTGGTGGTAAAAAGATGTGATGATGGGGAATGAAGAGGAAAGATGGATGGTGAGATTGTAGAGTGATGGGCGAGTGTAAGATGACATGTCATGCTTAAGAGAATCTCTTAAGTAAGATCATCATGCTGCTGGAGAGGTTTTGTAGGATCACCTAACTGACAGGGATGATATGCAAGGAGAAAGACAAGATGATATTGGGGACAGGGGTGGAATGGTAGGTTGAAGAAGATGATCACAACGAGAGGTGGGAGAAATAAGATGGGATGGGGGAAGGCCATAGGGCAGATCAACCTTAAGTGGAAGTCTTAAGTAAGATTGTCCATGTGGCTGGAATGGTTAAGTAAGATCGCCAAGCTGAAGAAGAAGAAGGATGATGATAGAGTTGGTGGGAATAGGGTATGACAAAATGGACTGAAGGGGAACCCTCAAGTGAATTTTCCATACTACGAGAGCGTGTAAGTAGGATGACCAGGCATAAGACGGATTTGGGGAAGGATGAGAAAAGAGTGAGTGAGGTATGCCTGAGTGGTATATGATATGAGATGAGGTGATAACAAGAAAGAAAGGAAACAAAGGAGTGTAACATGAATGGATGAAGGAATATATGTAGTGGAGGGCGGAGAGTGTGAGGGGAATCCTTAATTGGGATGCCCGCGTGGTGAGAGTAATGATGCGAGAATGAGAAAGCAGAAGAGGTGGAATGGGAAGATGTGTTTGGTGGTGATTGTTGTTTGATGAGAGGGGAGGTGGTGAAGAAGCTTCTACAGTGGGAAGATCTTAGGGAGAGGGTAAACCTCCACTGAGGATTCCATATAGAAGGGGTTATTAAGTAAGATTGTCAAGCGGGAAGCAAAAGGGTGAAAGGAAAGAATACAAATGGGTGAGAGGGGACAGGAATGGTGAGAAGGGTAATATGGGGATAAGTGGTGGAGGAGTAAAAATGAGGAGCGAGGATGAATGGATCAAATACATGGTGAGCATGGTGGGGGGAGGAGTTGTTGGATAGTGAATGCTACTTGAGAAAGATCGTCAAGTAGGATTCACAAACTGCAACGGTGATCAAGTAGGATTCCCAAACTGGGGAATGTATTAGTATGGGTGAATGGATGGGGTGCAAAGTAAGATGTTGATCATGTAGGAAGATACTCACGTGACGAAAAGTATCTTAATTTTAATATAGCACATAACAGGATGCATCGTGATATAAAAGATCAGGATGACTAGACTGTAATATGCATGATAACATAGACAGGGGCCATAAAAAAGGTTTGATGCCCCAATACGATATGTAAATGGAAGAGAGCATAGACAGAGGCCATCAAGAAAGTATGATGCCCCAGTACGACATGCAATCAGATAACATAAGAATATTAGAGAGAACACCAGGATACATAAAATCAAGATGCCCCCTGTAATATATCAAGATGCAAGAAAGTAATTAATAATTTACAACTAATAATGCAACACAAGAACCAATAAACATGTCCCTAACGTGTTCCACAGTGAGGATTGATTGGATGTGCCCCCAAGTAGGGGTATGAGGACATAGTAAAGTATTGGGTCATTGTCCTCAAACAAGGAAACAATGAGAGCCAGATTTGCCCCAAGCGAGGATTCACGTGAGGAGAAGTGGTTTGAATTTGGTAGTCATAAGGTGATTGGATCATTCGTTGGGGATCATAGTTCAAAGTTTAAATATATTTTGCGTTTTTTTTAGTTGATTTTGTGGATTTTATATTATATATTTTTAATGTTTTTTTGGATTTTTGACGAATGTTTTTTGGATTTTTGACGAGTTCTAATTTTTTTGTTGGATTTTAGATGATTGTTTCTAATGTTTTTAGATTTTTACACTATTTTTAGATTTTTGACAATTTTCAAATGTTTTTGGATTTTTACATTGTTTTTAGATTTTTGATGATTTTCAAATGTTTTTGTTGATTTTGGAGATTTTTCACTGTTTTTGGATTTTTGACGATTTTCAAATGTTTTTTGGATTTTTAGATTTTTACACTGTTTTTAGATTTTTGATGATTTTCATACTGTTTGTGGATTTTTACACTGTGATTGGCAATGTATGGACCAGAGTGCAGACTTATTTTTGAGAGGTGATAAACAGGATATTATCCGTATGTACCGTGTTCTGTGTGGTAACTTATGCTCAGAATAACACAAATTCTCTTTCCATTGGCAGGATATGGTGGTGATGATATGATGAAAAGAATTCCAGCTCCATTCTTGACTCCACACAACTAGTAAGATGCGTGGGCTCATCACCAAGAATCAAGAAGGACGTAGGAGGTAGATAATGAATATAGAGACAAATGCTAACAACAATCCCTTTGGGAAATTGTGACTCCATTCTTCATAACGGTACTGAACCAGTTTCAAAAATGGCTTTCACTTTATGAGTCACGTGCTAGACTTAGACAGTTATGTGGCCTGCTGATTGGTAAGATATGAGGTTAAGGGATAGTTCTCTCTTCACTTAGGCATCTAAATTACTTCTTTGGGGATTCTATAATTTGTAAGCACTATAAGATTTTGTATTTTTGAAATGACTCCCTATGCCTTGCCCCATGCTACTAGTGAGAAGCAAGGGCTCATCACCGAAGGCAAAATATAGGTGAGTGAATTCCCTTTTTGTCTTTTTTTTGTTTTTTTATTTTTGATTATGAATATTTTGCAATGTTTTTATGCTTTTATGAGAATGACCCTCTACGCTTTGCCCCATGCCACTTGTAAGAGGCAAGGGTTTATCACCGAAGACAAGACGTAGATGAGTAAGGGCACCTTCCTCCATTCCCAGTCTCACACTACCAGGAAGAAGTGTGGGCTCAACACCAAAGACTATGAAGGACGAAAGATGTGACGATGAATTATTCATAAGTTATTGAATTGATGGATTTTTACAATAGTGCTTTGTATTTGGGAAGGAACGTCTGCCCCCAATCTCAGCCCCACACAACTAGTAGGACACGAGGGTTCAACACCGAAGACTGAGATGGACGACCAAACGAACTGGGTAAAGAAGTTTAGAGCTTTGTTATGAAAGAGAGAATGTCTTTGAAGGGAATATATTACCATTAGTAAGCTTCTAGGTATGACCATAGGTGAAAGCGACTGAAAATGGGAGATATTATAAGAAGTATGATGCTCACAAACTTAATAGGATTTATATTAGCACTTGTCTCATGATGATAAATATGAAGATGTGATTTTGATATTGAAAATGCCTGCCAATGGAAATGAATAAATTTAAATTATTCGGAGATAAGCACGATAGAAGGAACAATGTACACATTGTTGTTTCCCAGAATAGAGAGTGCTTTCAAGATAAAATTTCTTTAAATGGAACTGCATTCATTGGTTCATCAAGGACTTGGCCTGTGTCAATGGCCAATTTATAAAATCCAAACCCAAAATTATCTATGATTTCATTGGGCTCAATTTTTTCTTGTTTGTCTCATTCTTTGGGTCTGTTCTTTCGATTTTCTTCAAGAATGAAATCATTGACCTTAAATTTTCTAGGTTGGAATTTTTTATGGTAGCTACGCCATAGCCGATTTTGATAGAATGGAAGATGATCTAGGGCATTAAGTCATTTTTCATCAAGAAGCTTGAGTTCATTAAGGTGTGAGTGTCGATAATAATCTTTATTGATTACATCTTTGAGGGATATTATGAAGGATGGAAATTCAACCTTGACATGTAAAATAGCTTCCCAACCATAAACAAAGGAGAAGGGAGTGGCTCCAATAGTGTGTGATAAGATGTGCGGTAAGCGCAAAGAGTGGGATAGATTTGGTTAAGCCAATAGCTTCCATGTGTGTTGACAATGATGGTTTGTGTTATTTGGTTTGTTGCTTCTATTTGTCCATTAATTGATTGTTTTGAGGATAGATTCATGATTAAATATGGAAAAGGTGGCATAAAGATATTCCTGGGTATACGTACCTCGTAGAATATATGCACGTAGAAGTCTTGATAGGTGAGAATCATTAGTGATGAGATGCCTGCAAGATCGATCATTGAAAGCATGATGGACACGACAGGTTGCATTGTCGCAAGTGTCCAAACTCGATGTGGTTGTGTTTCGACAACAAGGCTAGAGATGTTAGGCATAAGAGCCAATATTGGAATAATAGAATCAAACTTAATGGTACCTATTGATGGAACCTCTTCTGTAGTGTCTACAGTAATATCAAGGTTTGAAAGGGAGTCTTGAAATGAGGTCAAGGTCTCGTTAGATGTTGGAAGAATGTTGTCACCCAAAACAGGTTCAATATATGTTTGGGTTGAAAGAGAGTCTTGAAATAAGTTCAAGTGCTCAGTAGATGTTGGAAGAATGTTGTTGTCCAAAACAGGTTCAATGTATGTTTGGGTTGAAAGAGAGTCTTGAAATAAGTTCAAGTGCTCAGTAGATGTTGGAAGAATGTTGTTGTCGAAAACAGGTTCAATGTATTTTTGGGTTAAAAGAGAGTCTTGAAATAAGTTCAAGTGCTCAGTAGATGTTGGAAGAATGTTGTTGTCCAAAATAGGTTCAATGTATGTTTGAACTAATGGAAGGAAATTTGAAGAAGATATGGATTGGTTTGGAATTAGAGAGGCTTGACTGTTGTCATCATGATCTCGTGGAATTTCAGTATATATAGGAGTTTCTGACAATAGTCATCTCTTCATGGAAAGTTGTGGTATTGGATGTGTCGTTGGTTGCAAGAGTGTTTTCATCAAGTTCTAAAAAGATGACATCTTCTTCAATTAAGTCTTGGACGTAATTCTTAAATCACACACATTTATCTGTGTGATGACCATCAATGCGATAAAAGTCACAGTATGTGTTAGGTTTATACCAACATGGCTTGTTGCTTCCATTCCTTTGATAAATAGGGTTTAGCTGCATGTAATTGGATCTATTATCAGGTGGTTACCTCTTAACCACATTCTCATGAATTTATACACTCCTCATATTGAATAATATTCATTCAGACATTTACAAGGGGGGTAAACTGACGTGGTATCACTTAACGTGGAACCAAGTGAGCGTGGAAGCGTTGCAGATTGGCCTTTTGGATAGATACGTACTTGATCCGTGCTTAGACCTCCTGCATGGAAATTTAGTTGAGCACTGCTATCCTTATTGCAACCTTGTTAGAGGAGAGGCATTGAATAGCTCCTGTGTGTGATGTTGGAAGACACCCTGTAGAGCACCAAACACCTCATAGGTTTCTTGACAGACTTTGCAAAGGATATTTTCTTATTCTTTGGTGAACAGAGAATTGGTGCAATGCATGGAGGCCATTTACTCAACCTCATTGATTGTGAGCATCGTTTTGACTTAATCGAGCGTTCAATATTTAGTTGAGAGTAATCAAAGGAGTTGCCCATCATACAACAAGATACTCGAATTTAAATAAAAATAATGCACTCTGTGGAGCTCAAACAATGCCCATGACCACCGAAAATGCATTAGGTAGACTTTGGCCCTAATGTGTTCAAACAAGCTTATCAGACTGAACATGTCGCAAGGAGTACCACTTGAAACAAGGTAGTCAAGCCAACCATGGGAGATGTTGCTCAAATGTCTATAAAGGAAGAAATGTTGAGTGGTTTGCGCTATAAGATCAGGAGCTGTGATTGTTTGACAGGTCAAAAACCTGAACAGGTTAATTCATCATTCATCAAATTTGCTTCAAAGATGGACGCGAACAACCAGCCTATGATCCCATGCAATAGTTTGAGAGCATGAAATTTGTTCCCAAGATTTGCAAGCAACCATATAGACGTGTTTGATAGAACCGAAGAGCGTCGAATCACTCTTTGTCAGTCTCCAAAACTTACAATTCAAGGACATAATGGACTGAGTCTTGTTTGATATATAGATGGAGAAGAGTTGTGTCGATCTAGATAACTTAAAATGACGTGAGATTATGTTCCCTCAGGCATCTTTGGCGCACCACATGAGCTTTCGAGCTCACTTCTATCATCTATTTTTTTTACAAAAAAGACACATAGTCACTGAGATTTCATGAAAATCCTAAAAAGTCCTTGTTACAAGAAGTATTAGGACATGTCGCGATGGTAACAAGATGATGAATCTGGGGTAGATTTGTCAACAATGTATCTAAGGGGGGATGTTGGCATAATCGTACAATTAAGTCTTGGCTACATGTAATTCTTAAATCGCACACATTTATCTCACTGTGATGACCATCAATGCGAATAAAATTCACAGTATGTACATTAGGTTTGTACCAACATGGTTTAGTTTCCCCTTTGACAAAGGGTTTTGTAATTGGATATCTTATCAGTTTAGCCTCTTTTAGTTGATGAAAAACACTAGAGAGACTTTCTCCAAGGGGGTAAACTAACGTTGGACTTTACGCGAACTGATGTCTTCGTGAGGTTGTATGATTGGCTTTTTAGGTGATCGTTCACTGATTTGGGTAGCCATATGAGAGAGTTGTGTTGTCATCTTATTAATTTGTTCTAATAGCTCATTGCGTGATGTTTTTCATGAATTCATCGTGTTTGAAAGAGAGGGAGAACAAATAAGGGTGTGATGAATAACTCAACCTAGTGATTTTGATCTTTGTTTTGGCTCAATCGATTTTTAACAAGTAAGGCTATAAGGAGTAAGCTTAAACAAGATACTAGAAATATGTGATAGCTCGAACAATCTAGGATGAAAATGGTTTGGCTTATTTGGCTTAAACAAGATCAGAAGACAATGTAAGGAGTACACTCAAACAAGGTACTTGATACATAATGATATAGCTCAAATAAGGTATGATGAAGATGTTGATTGGTTTGGCTTAAACAAGCTCTAGGATTGTTGAATTTTTTCGGGGAGAAGTAACCTGAAACAGGTTAATCAATCAATATGGTTGTGATATAACTCAAAATGAGTTATGAAAGGATTTGTGTTGGCTGTGATTTGGATAAACGTGATGGTGGACAAAATAATGAGTGAACTCAAACAAGTCACCCAATATTAGTTTGATATAGCTGGAAACAAGCTATGAAGGATGTTTTGACAATTGACGATATGGGGAGTGAATGTTAGTCACTCAATATCAGTTGGATATAGCCAAAGACAAGCTATGGCAGATGTATTGTTGGCTGAAGCGAGCTAATGAAATTGGTGCGATGTTTTGGTCTGTGTTGTTGGATTGTTTGGATGTTTTCGCTTGGTATTGAATTGGTCAAGAACTAATTTTTTTGTGGAACACAACTAGGGTTTGAACTTTTACAATGAACACATTGATATCAGCCAAGTTTTATGATAAAACAATGCTAAACTATTTTGTTTTCAAACAGCAAGCAATCATGTGGATCCAATTGTTTTGGCTTATGAGGTAAATTCTTCAGGAATGATCATTGTTTCATGCAATCATACAAGTATGCTATGGAATGATGGATGTAGGCTCTTATTACTCCAAAAAGATGTGTCCTCCGATATACCCTAGTCCTGATATACCTAATTCTGTACAGGGATAGAATTGGTACGGGGAGCCCTTAGAGCACTGGAGGAGACTCACCAATTCTTACTTGCCTGTTTCGGAGTGAATCACCACGTCTAGAACAGGTTTTGTGAAAAGGTGGAAGGTGATGGAGGGATGAATGTGTATGGTGTCCTTATAACTCCCTGAAGATTTACAGGGATGATGCCCAGGCTTCGTTGTTACAACTATTTAGGTGTGACTCGCATGCGCTGCATGACAACATTACCTGTAAGTGAAGAGCAGGGGCGAGGTAAATACCGAATGTTGTGATGAGACTAGGTCTCAAAGTGCAATGCAGATGCAAATGTTGTTGGTGCGTGGTAGTCAAGTCCACATCACTAGTGTAGCTTTGGTGGTGATGAAATCCACCTCGTCTACGTGTAAAAACAAAATGATAAAGTGATTAAACGTAGGGTTCTTTCCAACTTGAAATAAATCACTAGCAAAAAATAATTACGTACCTGAGCGTACTTTTTTTTTTGGTTTCAACAATTTTCTTTGAATGGTGGTATTTTTGTAGGGATTTTTATTTTTTTTATGTTTTTGTTTTTGACAATATTCCAGTGACGCGGTTCTACAGAAAACAAATTAGTAGTTATCCTGCAAACAAAATGTTAGAAAAGTGATCGTGGCTGTTTTTTATTTTCCAGATCGCTCGAAGGCGCAGGAAAAGAGCATACACAACCAACGACCAAACAAATATTAATAATATGACAAAGGAAAATAATGATTGAAATGACAGTTGGAAAACAAAGCTAGAGGATCTTGCAATGTTAGAACAAGAAACTAAAAAAAATTATGACCGTTTCTAATTTTCCAGATCGCTCGAAGGCGCAAGAAAAGAGCATACGCGGATACAATTGGAATATATTTTTTTATTTTTTTAAATGTTAATAATTATTGCAATTAATCATGATTGTGAAATAGCGATAATGATTATTTTCACAAAAAAGAAAAACGACGAAAGAAGAGTGTGAAAACGTTACCTAGAAGTGTTGTCGTGGAAAATTGAAATGTAAGGTAAAAAATTAAAAATTAAAAAAACAATTGGTTTTGCAGAGCCCAAGTGGCCTCATGTTTCTGATTTCCAATATCACTTTTCAAGTACAAGAAAAGATCATATGCGTGAGGTTGTTACGTTAAATTAAATATAAAATTAAAATTAAAAAAAAACTATAATTTTGTTGTTTTTTGTGAAAAAGATAGGTGTTAGAAGAAATGAAACGAAATTTTTTCTATAAGTCTAAATCAAAAAATTATTTTTCCATTGGCATAGATATTTTTAATATCTTTCCGTTAAAAAAAACTGAAGTCATTTCAAGTTCGGGAGAGCAAAAGTTTATGGCTTCTGAGAAGATAGGCTATAGTAGCACTCTGAATGAAAATTTTAAACATGAGAAAAACGTCCCAGGAGCTAGTTTTTTTATTTTCTGACTTCTGTACTTCACCCGAGGAGCTAAAATTTTGACAGCAAGGTTAAAAAAGAACAATAAATAGAAAGAAAGAGTTAGATCACAAAATGATTGACTAAAATAAAAGGAAAAAATGATTAACTTCCTACAAAGCAGTTATTTTAGCAAAAGTAAATAAATAAATACATTTTCCGGATTGGTTGTCCCATGACAGTAAGATGATAAACTAATGACTAGTTCATGTGTTTCTATAGATTACGAGTGAATAGCAAAATCAGAACTGGGAACTAAACACCAAGCACCGAGGAGATCAAAGACAGGATGAGCTTCATAGTTTCATTGTTGTTATAACCTGCATATACACCACAAGACACCACACAACAAAAACACTACCCAAAGCGTGAATTTCCTTAACTAGAAGAGCTCCTTACTAAGGTTAACCAAAGAAGGCCATAAGGAACAAAAAAGGAAATAATAACGAACAATAATAAACAAAGAACAGATAAAACCACTAATTGGGAAATTAATGGTAACAGATCGAAAGTCCCACCAGACGTGTTAGAATGTAAGCTAGGAAAAATACACTACTAACAAAGAAGTAAAATACCAATAATCATACCTCCTCCTTCGTGTTCTGTAGCAAACCTCGAAATGGGCTAGAAAACTTGGATTGAGCCCTGATTTTGTGATATGTAGTTGCTTTTCTTCGAGACGGAGCAAGACCTTCCTGCAACAATGATCCTCTTACTTTGCACCAGATGGAAAAAATGATTATGAGGCTATTTGGGCATTAGGACGAGGTAGAAGGATGTTCTTTGCTCAAAGGATGCAAAAACTTAGATATGGCATTCAAGCTTATTCTCTGTGTCTTTAGAGGGGAGGGGTAAGGTTGTATTTATAGCCTGGGGGAGTGATTAGCTTAGAGTAATTTAAGTAAGCATGGTTTGAAAATGTGGGCAAGATTAAGTGAGTGGTTTGAAAATGTGGGCAAGATTAGGTGAGTGGTTTGAAAATGTGGGCAAGGTTAGATGAGTGGGGGGCCACGAAGAATGGGTGAGGATTTGAATTATATTTTTAATTCATAAGTGGAGGATTTTAGGTGAGTGGAGACCACGAAGGGTGGGTGAGGATTTGAATTTTGAATTTTTAATTTAATAGTAGAAAAACATAGAGAAAAATGACATGTGGTGAGGATTGGGTTATTTTTTAGATTTTGAAACAGATAATTAATCAAATTATATTTGATTAATTCGAAGTGTATTTTTATGAGAAATGAGGAAGGGAAATTAATTGATTTAGGATAGATGTGAAATTAGGGTGTCTACAGTGGGCACCCCTATGCACCACCGATGTCACCACTATTCCAAAGAGGGCTCAAACCACACATCGTTCTCACCTAACATGTGATATCTAGAATGTATGTAAGCATATTGATAATCAAGACCTTACAACAATGTGCTTGTACTTGATATTTTCCCTAGATTGACTTGTATTTAGTAATGTTCCTTTTATACTTGCAAATATGAGTAAATGACCTCCCTATAATGAGTATGCAGATTATATGGAGCTCAAGGGAGTCTTGGAGTAGCTTTGGTTGTGGTTGTTCTTAGTGTTTTCCCATTGGAATGTTAGGATTTAAGTGGATAGAATGCACCATTCTTAATAAGAGATGAATAACTTGCTTATATATGTTTATTGGATCTATAAAACTTGGAAAAGGTCGTCTAGAAGTGTACCAAAGAGATTGAAATCAAGAAAATTGTTATTGGAGAGAAAGGGACCAAAGCGGCTAGGTGGGTCCATATTATATGGAAGTTGTGGACCTTTCTACACTTTTTGGTCCCATATGCATCTGTGGATGATATGGGAATTGGAATTGCAATGTGTGATGGTATACCTTGATTTGATGGAGTAATATGACCATTATGCAAACAACTAGGTTGTGTGTGCAAGTAAGGATGACTACGATATAACAAGGGATAACATGATTGGAAAAAATGAGCAAGTTTCGACTAATGCAAGAGTGTTGTACATTTTGTGTTGTTACAAGACATGAATTACCAAAATGAGTGTCTATATTTCCCCCCTTTAAGTATGGAGTTGAAAACTGTGTGCTTAAAGGAAAAGTCACTTTAGTGTGTAGAACCTCTTTGCCTTCACTCACAGCACCTTATGCTTATGCTAGGACTTTGTCTTTGTTTGGGTTGTGTTTGTTTTTTCAAGATGAGTACCTACAAATAAAATTGTATTCAATGTCCATAATATAGAAAATCAAACTTTAACTTGAAAACTTTGAACTTAGTGTGAAAATAACAATATGTTAATAGAAAATAAAAATAAAGGAAAGGAGTACACCTAATTATTTTACGAGAGAGGGGGAGAGAGTACTCCCGCTACCATTTTCATGGATATTTGATGAAATTTGTGTTGGAGCTGGTTGGAAGGACTTGGGGGTGATCAGTACCTAAGTGGAATGTGCCAAAGAGAATAGAAATAAGTGCAAATGCACCTCGAATGGTGAAGAGAAATGTATGGGGAGCGTTCCAGTTGCTCTGTATCCCTCAAAAAAAATATGAGCAATGGGAATTCAATCCTAAGAGGATAAAAATCACCTTGACACTTCATAAAACCATGGATAAGTGCCAATGGAAATGAACATGAACCTAATTCATTTATAACTGATGACACAATGTATTGGGGTAATGCTAGCTTGCATGTACCCTTGGTGACACCATATTCTAAACTACACCATGAATTCTATCATTGAAACTAAGTTAAAAACCTATAAATGTCCCTGAGAAACTATGTCAACTAAGAAAATAATTGAATCTACCCCCAGGACAAAAGCTTATGGGATGGGCCATAATGTCCATACGTTATGGTTCTTGATGTACATTTTTGTCCTTATATGTTTTTTGACCCAATTATGTTTCTCAACCATTTTTTGTACCTAGATGATATGTTTGATTTTATACATGTTATTTTATTTCATTATTCTGAGATGTTGTGAGGGTGAAATAGCACCCAATGGTTTACCCCTTGTTTGGGGCGCGTGAGATGAAACAATGTGAGATTGTCCCAAATAAGATGATTTATAGCTGATTTTCACGTGTTATAAGATTCCTGCATGGGGAAATATGAAAGTGTGCATGGTGTATACCATAGTGCATACATAATAATATAATAAAAACTAGCAAATTGTTAGTAATAAGCAATAGAAAAACAACACAGTAGATGTAAACAAGCAACATGCAAGGAAACACAAATAGAACAAAATGGAAAAAAAATATGTTCCACACATAGGAATCCACTCAGGATATCGTAAAACAATTGAGGCACTCATAGAAAACAAGAAAAAAATCAAGTAACATAGGGCATTTCCCACAAACAAGTGAAATAACATAACAATCATGTAAAACAAGAAACAAGTAATAATATGAAGATGATTTTGGTTTAGAAGTAACCTGTAAAATAGATACTGCACATGAAACACCCATTAACATGTTAGAGTAATAAATAGTATGACATGATGTATGTATTGAGTGAATGAGGCAAGGGAAACTAAAATAGAAAAAAATGGAATAATAGCACATGTATGCGAGCAAGTATAGGTCTCCAGTAGCTACGAAAGAACAAATAGAGAGTAGTGTCAAGCATATTACGTTATGTAACAATTTGTGTGTAGCATGTATTTAACTCAATGTACCACATGAATGCACATATGTATAGAAAAAAGATATAACATACTATGTATCAAGATAACATGATAAGTAAAGTGCAATATGAATAACTTAATGCAATTTTTTGGATGTTTGTATATATTTGAATGTTTTTAGATTTTTAAGCATATTTGAATGTTTTCATATTTTTAGCATATTTGAATGTTTTTGAGCTCGTAGGCCCCTTGAGGGCATAAATGAAAACCTATTCTCTAAAGAGAAGGAAGGGTGATCCAAGAATTCCCCCAGGGGAAATATATATATATATATTTAACGCTATTTGATGAATACATATTATGCATCTAGAGAGGGGAAGTAATATTTCCTTTGTGTGTGTATGAAACGTGAGGCTCGGGCTTGTAGTCACACCCTCAACAGTCAAGTTGACCCTATAAACAAAGTGTGTCATTGGGGAATGAGGAGGGGAAGGTGGATTCCCCCCAGTGTGTGAGTAGTATATGATCTATCAAATGAGAATATTGAGTGAAAGACCACTATCTGCCATTGTGAATAAACCAAGCGTGTTATCATGGGTCAAAAAACTAGTGTCACGTGAGACCATGTGTGGGATAATGTGCAGAAGAAATATTTGTCCTAAGGAATTGTACCGTGGAGCAGGAGAAATATACATGTGAGGAGATCTAGATGTGTAGTATGTACCATGAATCCTGTGTGATGGCTTAGTCCTATTTGGTGGACTATGGGACCGATAAGTACATTGACAGTGAGTGATGGGCACTTAAAGTTGAGGAGAACTAGGCGGGATAGTAACCAAATTGAAATAATAAATAAATATCATAATATTACATTATTTTCCCACCATAACAATGAATCTCCCTTTTCACTCCACTAAAATGATACCTTTTCCTTTTCTCTCCACTAAGATAAAGAATATAACAAATATCAGCATGTTACCTTATTTCTCCATCCAATGAGGTTGGGTCACCCTATGGCCCTAGGCACATACAACCTCGTCACCTTCACCCAAATGGCATAGTAACATGTAGCTCTAAAGCTACACAACCTCATGACCACTCTGAGACGTACCCCCATATAACGAAGTGAGTCCATAGGTCCTACCAGTCCATTGTGAACCCGTGACCCTATTCCAACACATAACAACATTAGACCCAACATATCAATCAGTTTCAATTTCTAATTGACATTAAATCCCAAGCCTTGGGCTAAGCTACAAAACTTTTAAACTTAAAAGTAAATTTTAAACTAAGCAAAATAAATGGTTAAACAACCACAATAATGCAAAGGCCTCTTACTATCACAAAATTAAATTAAATGCCCAAAATTTAAGAATGCGTCAATCAAGAAAATTGATGGTTCTTTAAAAGAAGAGAGAAAAATATCGAATTACGAATAAAATATGAACATAGAAAAAACACATTACAATCACTACATGGCCCTTTTTGTGGACACCAAAGGGGTACTCATCAAGTTGTTGACACTCGGATATCGATCCTCAAATTGAAAAATACATATAACAAGAATAAGCACATATCCATATATCTTTGAATCACATAGACGAGGATCCACATAGTCAATATCACATAGGATTATTCTATGGACAACCCAAACATGAGAGAGAAGAGACTCTAGTTTGCATAAGTTGATCCTAAGGTGGTTCACATACGCACTATACTAAGCAAGATCGAAGTATACCAAACAAATAGAAGTGGGTTTTTAGTCTACATGAGACTCCACTTCGAAGTTCATACTCATCTTAAGGTTATGGCCATCTAATTCATGCCTTCTCTCTCAATACTTACACATCGAGCCTACCCATATGACCAATTGGTGTAGGGTAACATTAATACCACAAAATTCACTAAAATTGGTAGTCATAAAAATCTGATATGAACAAATACATACAACGCTCTCATGTAACAACAATGGACAGTACGACACAACACGACAATTTACTCATCACAACATGCATCAAATTTTGGGATTCTCACTATATTTCCCTCATGAGGGTAATATTACACATTAAAAAAGCATTACAACATTACAATTACTCTCATGAGTATTTATATTACTAGTTTAACAAATACACAAATCTACATTGTGTGTCAATGATCCACCACATTACATGTTTTCCCACATTACAACATGTTTTCCAATCACCACAAACATTCCATCATTACTTAACCACAATCATCAAATAAACACATAATGCACATCACATATAAAATTATTGATTATATAATTAAGTTTTATGTTCTTCCCAAAGGTTCAATAGTATGAACCTCTTCTCTAATACCATATGTCATGTTCATAATTTTCACACCCAAATATAACAACAAAAAAATACCAGAATAATTTTTTTATTATAAAACCACATTTACTACTATTGTAATAGTCACCAAATACAAGTATAGATCTCACATCACAGTTTTCATTTGTCCAAATGACATACAACTAATTGTTTTATATTCACATACATTGCATCTTGTAATCAAGAAATGTTATAGTTTGCAGAAGCAACATTAAAAATTTTAGGGCCCACAACTTATATTTCGAGAAGACTCGTTTTATTTTCCACTTTCAAATTGTGTGTCAACTCTAATCTAAATTATCATTAGTTCTTTCTAAGGAATAATAATTTTAATTCTCATAAGAAGCTTTGGTGTAGGCGTGTGTGGGCTTGATACGTAACCCGAATGTATATACGCCATTTCCAATAATGAGAGATGCAAGATAAGGTAAGATTAAAATACATATTACAACTATCAACGTAAGTCTATACAAGATCAAACATGTAAAAGGCTTACCAACCCCATTTAAATTTTTATATTAGTTCCCCTCATACTCCACTCCTCAAACTATGCTTTGTCATGTGAATACTAGCTCTCACATCTGCTACCCAAGGTAGGAGAGACATTCCAATAAACTCATATCTATAAGACATCATAGGAGCCTTTTTTCACATTTACCATTGACATGTATAAAGGTTAGGATCATGGGCATGATGAGAGAGCTTTGTATCTAAAGAAAATACTATTAACAATAAACTCAACTCTTGCTCCAAGTAGATAAATACCTTTTATTAGACATAAGGACCTTCCTAGGATAGCCACTAATACTCATGATGCATATAATGAAACATAGGTATCTCCATGTATCAAACAAAAAGTCCATGGAAGAACAACACCTATATGTAGGAGAGTTAACTAGTTGAGTAAGAAAAGGTGCATAAGACAACCCCAAATGTCTCTACGACCTAGCAGGTTTAGTAGACCAAAAAAATTATATTTGAAATTACCTTATATAATAGGTCACATGAGCCACCATATAAACTAAAAGTTTCATATCATAGCCATAAGGCACCACATACATCCAAAGATAGAGTGTCCATAATCAATACTTGTGATTCAATTATTTCTCCAAAGTACTATGATATGCCATCAGGTTATCGTGACATTTCGGGTTAGAATGTTGTCCCACTCCATTGTGTCATATAAACAAAGTATAAGATTTAGTTTAATTTCTTTTTCATTTCAAATGGTCTTAAAACACCTTATTAATATTTAAATAAACATTTTCCCATTTTAAAATTTCCATAACGAGTACCAAGCAAGATGATAAAATATCCAGGAAACACGTGTATTATGCTTTTCTACAGAGATGAGATAAAATATTTCAAGGGTTGATATAAGTTATACTATCCAAAACAACATTGTTTCCTTATGAGCTTGCGATGCATTTACTTTTTTTATTAATTTCACAAACTATTTAGTTATGCAAAGTTACAAGAATTAACCTTAATTATCCAAGTACACAATCTTCAATGCGATTGAATACAACATACAATATATTATTTCATTAACTCATTAAATTTCCATATTCACATAATTAAACTACTTTTTATTTCTTCAACTATATAACATGTATAACAAGTTTTCAAATCTATCCATTCATGTTGATTCATGTGTTCTCTATAGAATTTCCATACATCGATCTACCGAAGCAAATATAACTAAATCATATTCTTTCATTTTGCAAACCATACAAAAGTACATTCAAATAAGAAAATGATACACTTTTCCCCTTGTAAAATAACATGTTAGAAAAGTATGTAAATCACTAACATTTTATTTTTATTCAATAAATAATATCATCATGCCACCCGTAACCTGTAACACCATGTAACCATGGGTCAGTGACACACGATGGCATGGACACCTGCCATCTAACACGCTAACAAAACTCCCTAGGCAATTTAGATTTGAATTTTGGCTTTAGGTACAGGTTTGGATTTGGATTTGGATTTGCATTTTTGATGTATTTTAGTCATCTCCTTTAGTCTCTCAAAAAGACTTGACCGTGGTTTTGCTGTCCAAATGCTAAACAATGAAAGTTTGTGTCTTTGAAAATGTTAGTGAGAAAGAAAAATATACATTTTCCATACTTATTCAAATCAAAACAACCTTTTCTAGTTTTAGAGAGAGGTTAGATAGAGAGACAAAACTCATTCCTTTTAGCAAGTAAACCAAACCATTACTATAACTAAAGAATGGAAGAGATAACACCAACAAATGTTGATTCATTAAACTCAAGGTTCAAAATATTTCCTTTTAGAAAGTAAACCAAACTATTACCATAACCAAAGAATGGAAGAGATAACACTATAAAATGTTAATTCATTAAACTAAAGTTTTAAAATCTTTTCAAAGTAACACCAAGTTTTTACGACCTCTATAAAGTTTTCATTTTTTGTTGTTACTATAAAGGACTACTAAATTTTCCAGATTACGTGAGTCTAATTTTCTATTTGCAATCATGTTTAAAGCAACCCAACCTCATAGTTCCATTCAACATATGTATCTCCAAACATAACATCAATTTTAAACACTGTACGAACCTTAGACAATCATTGTGAGTCTACATGCCCTTGTTGCACTGTCGCATAAACTAGCCAAAGTGGCCACGAAGAGGGCTTGCGAAAATGGAGTGGGACCCCAAAGCAGAATGTATAAGAACTCTACCCTATTCTCTGCTATACAAATAACACTAGAAACTTACAGAGTGAAAAACTGACCACCAAGGCTCAAACTGCAATGGCTTTTCATATCCAGTTGGCTGAAAACAACCATTTGCACACCAACAAACTAAGCCAAGTGGCCTCCGAGATGAATGCGTAAAAATAATTTTGAGGGTAACGAGAGAAATAAGTCATGCCAAGATATTATCCATATAACAATGAAAAGGTATGTAGGGTCAAACTTCCCTTCCAAGATCAATGGCATAAAGTGCGAGGTGTTTTCTAGAGGGTTTGGTTATAGGCAAACGGTTGCTTCCAGCAAAACTTTTATCGAAGCAACCGAAAACCCACCTCCCAGACAATCATCAAGTTTTTGGAAATGTTTCTAGGTTGGGATGGTTCCCATATAGAAAACACGAGATTAGGATAGTTCACCAAAAGAAGTGAGGTTCAAAGGTGATTCTTGCACATCAGTTTTGGGAGATTTTTGCCACAGTCTGAACATGGTTAAAAAAACTACTAGTTTACATTGTAGAGCATATTTGTAGAACTAGTTGTACCATTACGTGGCATGCTCTAATGGAGCATACAATATGAGTTTGTTCTGGTCTAGTTTCAGGTTTGGTGTTTTAGCATGTCATCAAAGGCATTGTTCACAACATTAGCTTTACATGATACAAAAATGCGGG